>PVIR01008319.1:0-57074 GCA_004026965.1 Petromus typicus
TTTTTTTTTTTTTTTTGAGACAGGGTCTCACTACATAGTTCAGGCTTACCAGTTCAGGCTGGCCTCAAACAGCAATCCTCCTGCCTCCTCATTTTGAGTTCTGAGAGTATAAGAGCCATCATGCCCAGTCTTATGAATGATTTTTAGGCTTGTATGGTATGGCACCATATGGTATAGGAGTGACAGAGCCACCCTAGTGAAGAAAAAAGCATTTGATTATTGCTGTAAATAGTGTCACAGGAGAACCAAGAAACGCCCAACTGTGGAAGTCTCGTACCCAGCTGATACCTTCTTGTCTCCTCTTTGGACAGGACGCATGATGAGATGTTTGAGGTGTCCGGTTGCCTATCACTCTGCGGATGCTTGCATTGCTGCAGGAAGCTTGTTTGTGTCCTCCTATGTTCTCATCTGTAGCGATCATTCTAAGCGGAGCAGTAATTCTTCTGCTGCTGTAAATGTAGGCTTTTGTTTCGTGTGTGCCAGAGGTGAGTGTCAGTATTTTCTCTTCATTTCTCTTTCAGTTCTTTGGTATATTTCTCTATTAAAATGAGCTGTATTAGGGCAAGGGATTTAGCTCAGTGGTTCCAGCATCTGCCTGACAAGCCCAAGGTCCTGAGTTTGATTCCTGTCACCCCATACCACAATGCTGGGCGTGGTGGCTCACACCTGTAATCCCAGCACTCGGGAGGCAGAGGCAGGAGGATTGTTGTGAGCTCGAGGCTGGCCTGGGCTACATAGTGACTTCAGGGCCAACTTGAACTACAAAGCAAGACCTTGTCTCAAAAAACTAAAAGAAAAAAAAAGAGCTATATTTATCATTAGGAGAAAACCAAGTCATCTAGTGCAGTCTCCTACCCAGTGCTGACTTTCCCTGATGGAAATCACCATCTCCACCAACTAGTCGCTTTTATGTTAGACCTCCAAATTGTTACAATATCAGTTCTTCTCTTAGCTAGGCTAAAATCTGCATTTAAAATATAACTTAGAATTACAGATAAATGCATTGTTTTTCTGTTGACTAATTTTCTATTAAAAATTAATGTATTTCACTTTACAAAGTTTCTCTATTTGAAACATATCCTTCTCCTGTTGTCATCATTAATCCAGAATTTTCAACTGATTGAGATTTCACTTGGAAGGCCAAACTGGCACATTTATTTTTTGATTGTTTGTGTTGTATTTCATGTTTTACTCTGATACTGAGGCCTGATGAGACACAGCCAAGACAGCATAGGTGGCGGTGAAAAGCCGGCAGTGCAGGCTTCTTACTTGCCGAAAGTTGATACTTCAGACTGCCCAGAGATTGATGAGCCGAGAACAATAGAATGTCCCTGAGGACAGTCAGCCAAGCTGAGTGTGTGGTACACATAAAATAGTCTGTCTTCAGCTGGCTAGAGTGCAGCGTCCAGCTTTACCTAAGTTGTATGATGATGAAACTTTGTTTTTCTGTGTGTAATTAGTAAATATTCTGGAGGCCAATTCATATCCCCCAATACTGTTTTGTTTTGCTTTGTTTTGTCTTTAAGTGCTAAGTTTCCTGAAATTATTTTGGTGTAAAGTATTCGAAAAACTAAGGCAAACCAAGCCTGTTGTATTATACTGAAAATAAAGGGTTTTTTAAATGGGTTTTGTTTTTTGTTGGGGTTTTTTTTTTTGCTTCAATAGACAGTTTGGCAAAAATACTATAAAAATGTTTAGAATTCAGATATCATGACAGATCTCAGGTTGTTTTGCTTTTGTCTTTCTCATTTAACAAATAATTTTGAGGAGGCAAATAGTAGAAGATTAAATAAGTGGCTGTCCTCTGCATAACACCTAGTGGCTGGTTGCCACTGAAGTGGGCAGCTTTGTCTGTCTTTACTACAGCAGTTACCATGTACCCTGCTGATAGAGGATTGTGCCACATCGTTACAGGTAACAGAAAGGATTCAAATAGACAAAAAATAATATAGATCAATAATAGAAAACCATCACTACTGCCTTCCCAAAGAAAGTAATTTTGGGAAGGCATTATTGAATTATTAGTTGAAGGCCTAGCTTTTAAAGACTTCTAGACAGATGAGTAGCAGTGGTAACATAAAGGTCCTTACAAGTTTGTAAACCCTTTCTACTCTTGCATCTCTAGGCATTTCTGACAGAATACAAGCATGTATTACTTAGTTAACATTTTTGTTTGGTTTTGTTTATAATTTATCAAACATTTTTAACATTAAGTTTATAGGTACTATGTTGGCTTATTTTGGTGTGCATATTCTGAATTCAGTGCCTTCAGTGTGTTAATCAGTATTTTCTTTTGTTGTATTTCATTGAATAATTGGGCACTTTTTGAAAAAAATATTTCAATTTAAGTCTAGATAGAAAATGGTTCATTAAAAGAAACTCTAGTCATTTTGTTAAACTTAATAAATCCCTTGCTTATAAGGTTGGGAAAAATATAAATGAGGAAACCTCATGTTTTTTTTGTTGTTGTTGTTGTTTTTGAGACAGGGTCTCGCTTTGTAGTTCAGGCTGGCGCCGAGCTCAGCCTCAAACTCACATCCCAGCAATCCTCCTGCCTCTGCCTCCGGAGTGCTGGGATTATAGGCGTGAGCCACCATACCGGCACGGTGGTATGTGGTTCTGATTGCTGCTGGTAGGCCTTGAGTCCCCATGCCCAGCATTGTTAAATGTGTTCACCGGTGATCAACCCTGGGCCCTTGTGCTTGCAAGACAGGCGCCAGAACCATTGAGCTAAATCCCTGGCCCTAATTCACAAATATTTTAACTATGAAACTTCCTGAAATAAACAGAAACCTTTATTTTCCTTTCTAGCATTTGGTAAAAATTTATTCTAAATATACCAGATGTTGGGATTTGAGAAGGTTTACATCAAGTCTTTTGAAATTAGCTAATGTGTGTCCTTCTGTAAGTATTGAGATCACCTTTATGTGTGGAGTGGGAGGTACCAGTGCTTGAAGCAGGGAGTGCTGAGCACCGTCCTCAACTCTTTTTATTAATTTTTTATTGTAAGACAGGATCTCA
Source organism: Petromus typicus (assembly GCA_004026965.1). Taxonomy (NCBI): domain Eukaryota; kingdom Metazoa; phylum Chordata; class Mammalia; order Rodentia; family Petromuridae; genus Petromus; species Petromus typicus. The sequence goes on from PVIR01008319.1 coordinate 3,022, forward strand.
CTGTTGCCCAGGCTGAGAGACTTAGTTCTAATACGTATACAAAAAGAGATAGTCTTTATTATTTGTTTTGATATTAGAAAACTCGGCTTATTTTGGTTGTTTCTCTTCTCAGAGACTTTTTTCCTCCTCATACATGACTTTTCTTAGTTATTGGGTATTTAAAGTCATTAAGCCATTTCTTAAAGGTCAAAATATCTAGAAACAGTTTTAGTTCTTAAAGTTTATTGGCCCCTTTCCCTCTTTCTGTTTATCAGACACACACACACACACACACACACACACACACACACACACACACACACAGAGCCAACAGCAGAAAGTGAGACATTTGTCAGTGTAGTTCGTATTCTTTATCCTTCTCCCCATGTAGTGGGTGGTATAAAATATGGTTATGTCACATTCTGTGTGTTTCTATATAATGGTAATTTAAAATGAGACACCAGCCATAGCTTAGAGTTTATATTTTAATAGTAATAATAACAGTTTGTTTTGCATATGTAGATCAAACTCTACTGGACACTATTTGAAAGAATCGTCTCTAAGGTATTATTTCCCCACTTCATATGGATGAGCACAATGCAGCCCACCTTATATAAATAATTTATCTAAGATTGAATAAGCTGTGACATGGAAGGACCTACATTTATTCCTGATTTTTCTTATTTTAAAGCCTTTGATTTGTTTCTTATGTTACTCCACATTGCTCTACAAAATATGTATAACATACTTAGACATTAGATCACTTTTCTTAGAAGTTTCTTATATTATTAACAGTTTAAAACCTCATTCCTATCATCTGATTCAGACATTCTTGTCTCTGCCTCCGTGGAAAGCAACATCACATGAGGATAAGCTCGACCAGAGAAAGTAGACAGCAATCCTTTTAAAACAAACTCTTCCAACCTCTCAAAATGATCTCTCATGGAATTGCTGTTTTGTGGTTTGTGCTGTAAACTCCTAGATCCTTATAAACTGACTAATAATCAAGATAGAGAGAAACAGAACTTCAAGGCAGAATTGAATCTCTTTTTCTCTATTCACATCTTGATATATATACTCAAATTCTAACTTTCTTTGCCAGAAAGAATATTTCTTTATTGACACAGTACATGACCTTAAAAGAGCCATATATTCCTGAACTTTATGGAAGTAATATAAGGCATTTAAAAATTTCCCTGTCACAATGAAAAGTTATTACCAACTTAAAGATTTTCTTTTTCTTCTTATTTGTCCTCACACCCAGCTTTAAGGCACAGTTCCATTATAGGTTTGGTTTGTTCTGTCCCCTCATGGAATCATGGGTAGTTTCATTGCAGCTCGTCTCTCTCTGTTTGTTTTGTATAGGGCTGGTAGTTCAGGACCATTCAGACCCCATGTTCAGTTCATATGCCTATAAGTCCCACTACCTACTGAATGAATCAAATCGTGCTGAGTTGATGAAATTACCTATGATTCCTTCTTCGTCAGCTTCCAAAAAGAAATGTGAGAAAGGTAATCAATGAAATAGTTTATCTCTTGCTTTTATTTTTGCATTTCCTACTTTTTTCTCTTTAAGTGAGGGGGGGAGTGTATTGCTGTCAAGCACCATCGATTGCTTTTGGTAAATTCTGTCTTAGTGGTTGTGACTGTGTCTCTATATGGTTGAGAAATTATGAAAAGGGCTTAAAATAACTCCATTATTATTTAGGTTTTTACTTTTCTCCTTGAATAAATTTTTACACATACCATACATTTTTAAAATAGTAGAAAAACTAGGATTTTGTTGAGTATTAGAAAATATTTTAAGAACTTTTCTCTTTTGCGTGAAGTAAAACTATCATTCTTGTTAGAATAAAAAAGATATGATGTAGTTTATAACCATCAATTAAATAACCTAGGTTATTAAAAGAAAATATATACAGTACTTAAAAGTTTGATTTTAGAATATGTTGTATCATTTTGTTTCTTAAATGTTTTAAGATCCTATGAATACTGGTTGCCATTACTTTAGGAGACTTTGGTGGGAAAGCAGGGGTGTGGGAACACCCCAAACACTGGATGTTGGAAAGCAACCCAGCTGAATTGCTGATGGATAATTTATCTACAGAGAACTAAGAGCTAAATGTATGTGTGTGTGTGTGTGTGTATGTGTGTGTATGTATGTATATATGTGTGTGTGTGTTTTCTGAGTTAATTTCGTCTGCGCAAGAAAACTTTATCCTGTTTAGCTTTCCATAACCTATCTGTAATAAAGGGGAAAAGTGATTCAACAATATGTTATTTGGGGAGTATTCCAGAGGGAAAATTCAGTGAGCATGAAAGGTAAGGCATTTTTCTGTATACATTCCCATTACAACCAGGGGTCCAGATTCAAAATCTGTAAGGAGCCGGGCGTGGTGGCTCACGCCTATAATCCCAGCACTCGGGAGGCAGAGGCAGGAGGATTGCTGTGATGTGAGTTGGAGGCTGAGCTCAGAGCCAGCCTGAACCACAAAGCGAGACCTTGTCTCAAAGACAAAACAAAACAACAAAAAAACCCAGAATCTGTAAGGAAAATGAGTTCATAATATATCTGTGTACTAGATGCATTTGAAATTTTCTTCATTCTTTATGTTGTCTATTTGGTGTATCTTTGCTCTTTGTCAGGTATCTGGCAGTTCATGACTCAAAATATGAGTAAGTTGATTAGAACCCATTAGAAACTGGAAAAAGTATTGACTTTTTTGTTTGTTTTCCCATAGTCAAATTGTATCACCTTGTTGATGATGTCACCTGCTTCCAAAAGAAAAGCGAGCATAGGCCTGACTTGTTCCATAATGCAAGCAATTAGTCCATCTGAGACATGTAGGAGATGCTTTACTTTCCTGCGGGCATCTTTATGCAGTCAGATCAGTTAAATTGTTGCCTTGTTTTCGCTGTGTTAACTTTGACATGAACTGACATTGTTTTGAGCCCTCTGCCTACCTTGAACTGTATGCATCCTAAAACAGTTTCCTTGCATAGCACCAAGGCAAATCATTAACATTTTAGTTGTTCTGTACCCTTGTGTATTTTTAACATATTTATCACATGATTTTCACAGAAGGTTTTGGCTCTGTATTCTGAAACAAGACAAAGTTTAGAACCATTTTGTAATGTTAAAAGTGACAAGGCCTGCCTCTTCTGCAGCAGTGTTTGTACTCACATGTCCTCTAAAACTGCAGACTGCTCTCCGTTTGGTCATTCCTTTCCAATGAAAAAATTAGTAACCTCATTTTACTTTAACTTTACAAAAGAATCTCCTACCTCGGCTTAGAGCACTCAGCCAGCTAATCTGGGTGCTGGAAACTGAACCTATTAAATCCATATTGGTATCTACAGTCAAAGGAAAAAATGCCAGTGATTGAAGTAAAAGCTTTAAAGCAGAGGAAATATAGTAATTTAATTCATATTTGGATATGTATGGATTTTTCAGTTTTTGATTTCATGTTAGTTACAAATTTGAAAGTTACAGGAAGATAAGATTTTCTGGAAAATTGACAGCAAACCCTTCAAAGGTTAGAGCATGTGATTTAATCAGGTTGGATAGAGGGCTCTTCTTAATCTTTGCTTATGAAACTTTAAATCTCAGAGTACTTGTGGGTTTGTAGACCTAATTTTCCAATAGAAAGATCAATTATTTTGTTATAAATGTCTTTATTATATTCATCTTGAGAGGTTAACTTTGTTGAAACGTATTATATTTATCTGATCTTCTCAGCCTTCCCCCCCAAAACCCTATTATTTCTTTACAATTAAAATTATTTTGGGGACTGGGGATGTTACTCAGTGGTTCTGCTACCTGCCTGGCAAATACAAGATCCTGAGTTCAATCCCTACTTCCAGCAAAAAAAAAAAAAAATTTATTTTGTTTGTCACACTTGTTTTGGCATTAATTCCAAGATTATTTTGTATATTTAAAAAGAAAAGGTTAGATAGGGAACTTGAACAGATACCTTTGCATATACTGATAATTATTTACTTTAGTACTATAAAGCAGTGGCTCTTGATGTTGTCAGAAAAGATAAATTCGAAATTGTTTAATAATTTTGGAAGATCTTAATGCGATCATACATTTGTGCAAAATGAGTTTATATTGGGCTATTTTAATGATATAATGGAATTGTTTTGTTATTATATCAGAATCTTTGACAGTTACATATTTCTTTGACTAATTGGAAGGAGTTAATGCAGTGTTTGACAACATGTGGGTTCATAAGAAATGAAACAGGAGTTTTGGTGAGGAAAATTTGTAAAACGCTGCTTTATAGTCTGTGTGACTGTCTTTTCTGCACCAAGGTGATAATACTGTAATCACTAGGCTGAGAATCTATGTTCCTTTTGCTTTTATGTATTCTTTTGTAGGGAGAAAAGTACTGATCAACCTATTGGTTGTTTTCATCTTGCTAATTTTATTGTAAGAGAGATTACTCTGGCACCGAGTTAAAATACAAAGATGACCATTGCTTTGTTTCTCACCTCTGAATAAGAAAAGAAAATTGCTACTTACTTCCTTGAAAAACTTGTTTGCTAATCTACTCCATGTAAAGATTTTTTTGCATCCATTTTGTCATATATTAACAGTTTTTAAAGCTGCTTGCTAAACTGATACAGGACTTTTTCAGGACCATTTTGGTCCTATTCAAAAGCTCCAAGTTAATAACAAAGCCCCAAAGTATAGCCAAATATTTCCCTTGTTTTCTATTTCATTGCTGTAGATATGATGCAGTTCCTTTCTTGATTTTCCTCTGTTTGAGTCAAATTCAGGGTCCTTAAAGTAGAAAATAGAACGTTCTCTCTCTGGTTCTCTCTTTTCTCGGCCATTAAGACTTTCTGTCTGTTTCAAGGTGGAAGATTGCTGTGCTGTGAGTCGTGCCCCGCTTCCTTCCACCCCGAATGCCTGGACATAGACACACCAGAAGGCTGCTGGAACTGTAATGACTGCAAAGCTGGCAAGAAACTACATTACAGACAGATTGTGTGGGTCAAACTGGGAAACTACAGGCAAGTTTTCCAAGGACACAGAGGAAGTGTTCGGTCATTGCTCAGAGCCGGTCTAAAATCAGAGCTTCGAGGTCGTGCCTCTCTGTGAGAGAGAGAGGAGCAGGCTTCCGTCTGGGCTGTAGCAGTTGGGAAGGTTATGTCCTTGTTGGATATTTTCCTTTTCCTTGGGATTGGTCGGTTAACTAATTTTTAGGCTCTGACAGGCATTTTATGCTACTGATCTAGGTACTAGTAGATTTTGAAATAAAAGGTTTATAGGAACAATGAAGGTAATACTTTCTTTGTGTTTTAATTAGGTTTATATTGGTGTTGTGGGCCAGGGATTTAGCCTAGTGGTTCTGGCTCCTGTCTTGCAATTGCAAGGTCCCAAGTTCAATCCCTGGTACAAAAAGAGTTTATAATTCTAGTGAAAGTAGCTTTCTTTGTCCCTGAATCTGGCCCATTTTGTGCTAGCTAGAAGCCCCAAATGGTATGTAAAGGAAGAGACTTTTCATAATTCAGAGAAGTCACTCTAAGAGTCTTCAGTTACTAAGAGAATGAAATAAAAGTGTGTGATTTACTTTATTTATTTATTTATTTATTTATTTATTTTTCTGTACCATGGATTGAACTTTGACCTGGTGCTTGTAAGGCAGGCTCAGGAACCATTGAGCTAAATCCTCAGCCCTGCCATTTTTTTTTTTTTTTTTGAGACAGGGTCTGGCTTTGTGATTCAGGCTGGCCCTGAGCTCAGCCTCCAACTCACATCACAGCAATCCTCCTGCCTCTGCCTCCCGAGTGCTGGGATGACAGGCGTGAGCCACCACGCCCGGCACTGTGGTATGTGGTACTGGTTGCTGCTGGGGTGAGTCTCCATGCCCAGCATGGTATGTGGTTACCGGGGATCGAACCCGGATCCTGTGCTTGCAAGACAGGCGCCAGAACCACTGAGCTAACCCCCTGGCCCCAGCCCTGCCATTATTTTAATAAACATTTTCATTTATGGCTTTTACCAAGGCTTTGCTAAAAATATATTTTTAAAATTCCACATTTTGAGGTGTATATTTGTAATTTTATAAGAAAACAGATATTGGTCAGGGCAACATCATAAAGTTTCTGCCTTTCAATTAGAATCCTAAGCAAAATATATTATACAGTTTCAGCTATATTGGATTTTTTTTGTTTTTTTGTGGTAAGAACTATGTTGTATGCTCTGTCTTATGCTGCTTATTTTATTCATTTAATTTAAAAACTTCATTTCTAGCTGGGATCAGAGCATTAAGGTTGAGGCTCAGTTTTTTCAGATCTTTTTTTTTTTATTAGTACATAATGTTTACATTCTTTGTAGTGGATTGGTACATGTGTATAGACAACACAATAACTAGGCCTGGTAGTACTCCCCTGAAATCCAAGCACTATGGAGGCTGAGGCAGGATTGGAATGAGTTCAGGGCCAGCCTGGGCTACCCTAGTGAGTCCAGGGCCAGCCCAAACTACAAAGCAAAATCCTGCCTTAAGAAAAAGGGGGGAAAAAAAGACATTATGATTCTGTCTCTTGATCCCTTTCTCTTTTTTGCTACATTTTCTAAAGCTGACTTTTTAAAAAATTATGGAAACCTCTTAGTCCTAAAAAATTGATAGTTTGAGTAATAAATAATTGTATATTCTATGGCAAAAGTTTTAAAAGGCAATGTCAAACTGAAGAAAAGTATTTACTCCTCTGTGTTTAGTAAGAAAAAAGAGATACTTTACCGGAAAAGAAGAAAAAGAACAACTCATAGAAAATAATCACAAAAACATTCTTAGCCTCACTAAAAACAAAGGCATATTAAATTTTTTTAATTAAAAGAGTGACAAATATTTACAAGATTGATAATTTGGGGGCCAATGAGGGCAGTATGGTATCGTGTCAGAACTGTGACTGCAGCACTTTACTCTGGAATTCGTCTAAAGAGAAAAGTGCACCCAGGCATTGCAGCATATTCCTGTGGGCCCCAGCATGAAGCTGAGGCAGGAGGGTGAGAGTTTGAGGCCAGTCTGGACTACCCAGTGAAGACCTCCTTCCCCCAGAAAGGTAGGCAGAAGTTAACTACACCTTTACTATAATATTATTTCTGAATGCAACAATTTGAGATAACCTAAATGCTTATTAATAGAGGCTTTGTCAAATAAGTTATAGTGCATCTCTTGTGAACTAGCATATACCAAATAAAAATGAGTAATTTGAGTATGTACAGTATCACAGGAAGATATCTGTGGAATCCAGTTGAGTTTAAAAAGCCCGTTAAACATGTGTAGTGTGTATTCATATGTTTTGTTTTTGTTTTTGAGACTGGGTCTCACTGTAAGGCCAGACTGGTCTCAAACTGGTGGGCGCAGCCAGCCCTCCTGTCTCCAGTCTCCTCCGTAGTTGGGACTACAGACACACCCAACTGCATTTGACTGTGTTTATAAAAACTTTTTTAAGGGTAAATCTGGATACAGTGCATTTTAAGTAACTGGAAAGAAATATGTTTAATGTTAAGAGTCTCAGGGATGAGATTATAAAGGGAAGCATTTTTACTTTTCTATTGTTTCTGCATTTTCAGAGTTTTTAAGTTTTTAACTTAATTGTGCATAACTATATATTTTGATATGCTTTAATTTTTAAAAGAAACTCGTTCTGTTTTCATAATTTAATTCCTTTCTTCCTGAGGTGAGGAAGAGTACACAGTAAAACAATAGAAAAGACATTCCTGAGCCATCTACAGTGACACATACCTGTAATCTAGGCTCCTCTGGAGGCTGAGGCAGGAGTGTCATAAGTTGAAGGTCAGCCTGTGCAATTTAGCTACACTCTCTCTCAAAAGAAAAAAATTTGGGGTTGTAGTTCAGTACAGAGACCCTGGGTTCAATTCCCAGTATTGAAGGAGGGGGACTCGTGGATAAGAAGTAACTAAAACAGTGGAAGAAACCTTCAGATCATTCAGTAAATTTCAAAGTATTTTTTGTAGGTATGAATTCGAAAGTATCCTTTTATTTAATTTTAATTTTTAGACTTAAATTTTAATCACATTACATTTAAAGAAGCATTTCACAGCCGAGTGAGGTTTTCTGTCTAGGTCCGACCTCCCTGTGTGTTTGGAAGGACTTCTGTCCATCAGCTGGTCCCCAGGGGATTTCTCCAGTCAGGCCCAGTGGGGCACATGCAGTTTGTTTTCATTGAATGGAAAAGTACGGTGGCTCAGAATGTCCCTTCTTAACTAACCTTAGGACACTGCAGTCATGTTCTTGCTTAATTATCATAGAATAGTTTGGAGACACGTAGAGAATAACTTATTTCCTAGCTGCTTTGAGAGTACACCAAGATACTGATCATATAAAATAGTAGTTTTCATTTCTGCAGTTTGAATGAATTCTTATCCATAGCATTAATTCTTAGATAGCAAGGCTCCTTTAGATGACACATTCTCAGTTTCTACCCCATAAATCTGAGAATGCAACCATGTTGTTTATCTTCTCCATGGTACAATGATTTATTAGAGAAACAGATTTCAGGAAAGGGAGAAAGGGAACTTAAATGTGTTATATACATGTATCAAATCCCTACAATGAATGCAATCATTATTTACTACAAACATAGACTAATAAAAGTAAAAAATGGGGCCAGGATGTAGCTCTGTGGTGCCATGCCTGCCTAGCAAGTGCACAGTCCCAAGTTCCATCTCTGGTACTAGAAAAAAAGGAAAAATGGTCCTGTTAAGCATATGTAAAATAAGAGACTAAAAAATTTGTTTATGTATGTCTACTCTACAAATGTGATGATATTATATGTAAAAAAAACTCATGTAAGGATCGCTGAAGCTGGCCTTGCTTTTGACCTGAAAAAGCTTCACTAATTAATTTCTGACTTGTCTAGCTGCTAGAAACTGTCAAGATATTCCTTACAGGTAGTTTCATTTGTTGATTGCTTATAGTTTTCACTTATGACAGCATGAAATGGTTATATTTTCACTCTGCCTGCATCCCATTATGAGCTATCTAAGACAAATTTGATTCTGAAATCATCTTATGTAAAATCTGGCCCATTTGACCAAGCAATGTTTGCCCTTGTTAATTAAGATTTAGAAAATAGGGCCTGGGATTTAGCTCAGTGGTTCTGCCACTTGCCTTGGAAGCGCAAGCTCCCTAGTTCGATCCCGATAACCACATACAACAATGCTGGGTGTCGTGGCTCACGCCTGTAATCCCGGCACTCGAGAGGCAGAGGCAGAGGCAGAAGGACTGAGGTGAGTTCAGGCTTGCCTGGACTACATAATGAGCTCAGGGCCAACCTGAACTCCAAAACGAAATCCTGTCTGGGAAAAAAAAATGTTTTCAAATGATGTGTGGTTTAGGTGAATTAAAATATTTTGTGTTCTTAGAATCTGAGTGAAAATTGCCAACTACAGGACTTTTTTTTTTTTTCACCTTCCTGCCCTTCTTATCAAAAACAGCATTATTTCCATTTTCCTAGCCTAAAATTGACTTTGTTTTCAGGTGGTGGCCAGCAGAGATCTGCAATCCCAGGGCTGTTCCCTTGAACATCCAAGGCCTTAAACATGACTTAGGAGACTTTCCTGTGTTCTTCTTTGGCTCTCATGACTACTATTGGGTGCACCAAGGCAGAGTATTCCCCTATGTTGAAGGAGACAAAAGCTTTGCTGAGGGGCAGACTAGTATTAACAAGACCTTCAAGAAAGGTAAGCGACTTAGAAGTCAGGCTCTGTGTGGGTTTCTCATATCTTCTCACTTGCATTTTTGGTATTAGACAATTTCCGTGTATCCATAAGCCTCTAATTACATTAGAACCAAGTTTGAAATGTGTTTCAGTACAAAAGACACTGCTGCATATGTGAAACTCCACAGTTACGTTAGCAGTCTTCATATGAACAAAGATTATGTTGGGGATTTTCTTTTCTTTTCTTTTTTTCCTCCAGTAGTGGAAATTTAACCCAGGCCTTTGCCCTGTGCTACATCTCCAGCCCTACACCCCTTTTTTGAGGAGGCAGAGCCTTCTGAATGGCAAAGATGTCCAGGCGAGGCTCAAATATGTGACCTTCCTAGCTCAGCCTCGAGTGCAGCTGGGATTACAGGTGTGCACCCCACACCCAGTTAAGGAACAACCTCAGTCAGGGGCTTCTTTACCAGAGGGTAGTACGAGCTTCGCAGTAACTTCTGCAGTGTGTTGCTAGGAAGTGCAGCTTTCTGGATGAGAAGTAAAATGAACAAAAAGTCAGTACAAGGGCAGCAGCGGGCATCTCTGCATGGGAATGGGCCTCTGCTCTTGGGGCAGCCGTGTGCATAGAGCGCAGTGTCCCTGAATTATACCCTAGTTTATTAGCCCACGTTGGTGGCAAATGGTAACTACCGAATAGAATTTTAAAAAACACATCTTGGGTCAAATACAGGGCATTGTGAAGGTGGTATAAACCTACTGTCTGATCAGTGTGTGCGTGTTTTTTGGTTTTCTTTATGATTACATACTTTGTTTGATCTTACTGTCAGCTCTGGAAGAAGCTGCAAAACGTTTCCAGGAATTGAAAGCACAAAGAGAAAGTAAAGAAGCATTAGAGGTTGAAAAAAACTCAAGAAGACCTCCTCCTTACAAACACATCAAAGTGAGTCTACTCACAAAAACACTCATATTTGGTAGGCAAAATGAAATGGGTTACTTTTTCAATAGTTAAAAGCTTCCTTTGACTTGTGGAAATTTCTGCTAATTTACCAGCCAGCCAGTCTTCTGTGAAACCAACTGATTGTTGGAAGCAGCAAATGGAGCCCTAGCTGCAGGGCTCTGAGCTCTTAGAAACCCTCTTATTCCTAGGAGCAGTGTGGTTTACAAGAAATCTGTTGTTTTACCAGGTTATCTGCAACCAAATTAATATATAGGTGTTTGGCCCCTTTAATGCAGAGTGCCCACAAACAAGCCTATTTTCAGTTAGGAAATTCCCATCAAACCATGGAGAGATATGCCAAAGTGAAAGCACACATCAAGTTTGAATATCTAAGGAGAAACTGTTACCAGCTTGTCTCTGGGGAAGTTAACTGCACAGCATTGCAGAGGCCCACATGGCGTCGGTGTTCGTGGTGGTCTCTCTGTTCCTGTTCAAAATAACGTTTGCACTCACTCCCACCTCCTTCCCATTTGTAATTGCGTCTTCTAGGCGAACAAAGTAATAGGAAAGGTGCAGATTCATGTTGCGGACCTGTCAGAGATCCCCCGTTGTAACTGCAAGCCGGCCGATGAGAACCCTTGTGGCTTGGAATCAGAGTGTCTGAACAGAATGTTGCAGTACGAGTGTCACCCGCAGGTCTGCCCGGCTGGGGACCGCTGTCAGAACCAGTGCTTCACAAAGAGGCTCTACCCAGATGCAGAGATCATCAAAACAGAGCGCAGAGGCTGGGGCCTCAGGACCAAAAGGAGCATCAAGAAGGTAGCGCGGAATAAAGGGAGACGGGTCTGGGGGGAGCAGACCAGAACCTGTGTGGCTCAGGGGTGCTTCAGTAGAATATGATCCTAGGGATGAAATTTACTGGGATTGGCTGGGCATGACGGATGAACCTGTAATCCCAGCACTCAAGAGCCTGAGGCAGGAGGATTGCAACAAGTTCAAAGCCAGTCTAGGCTACTACATAATGAGTCCAAGGCCACCCTGAGCTATGCAGCAAGACTGTCTCAAAAAACAGGGCTGAGGGTGTAGCTAGTGGTTCCACATTTTCCTGGCAAGTGTAAGGTCCCGAGTTTGATCCCCAGTGTAGAAAGGAGGCATGGACCAACAGTGAAGGTGATAGAAAAAGGATAAAATAAAATATACATAAACTTTTTAAGAGTCCTATCCATAAAAAGGAGAAGACACATTATCTAGTTGAAATATTGTAAACTTGCGAGCAACACAGTACAAAATTCTCAACACAGGCATTACAGGAAAACTGGAAATGTACTGGGATGGAGACCATGGACTCGAAACCAGCATCTTAATTCACTAGCCATAAATGTGTTGCCACGTTTCTTAATTTCCATCAGCCTGAATTTTTCATCTCCAAAATGGACTGAGATAATCCCTGCTTTACATAGTTGAAGGTCATTTCAAGTCTCAAAATTAAATTACTTATGCAGAATCAAGTAGAAAAAGTTGAGATCTTTAACACTTACATTTTTTTTTCTTTTTTGAGTAGGAAAGGTTTATTGGGAAATAGGAAAGCTACTGTAAGACTGGTGGGGTCCCAAGTGGATCACTTTATATTTCATTTTTATACCTTGAGACAGCTTTTCAAAGCAGTCTCTTTACTTAACATAAAAATTATGCTCATTGTAGAAAAACTTTAAATGCAGATAACTCAAAGGAATATGCGTATCACCAACAAATCGACTCGTAGAGTGGCTCTCAAGTTTTAAGAGTTCTGAGACCCTTGTTAAAATCAGTGTCTGCTCAATGAGATCTGACCCAGGCCTGGAGTCGTCTGCATTTTAAAATGCTCCCCATTCACTGAGAGACAGGCCTCATGGGGATTTAATATCACCTTTGACATTGCTCTGCCTTCTTAGAAATTACGTAATTTAAAAATACCTCCTCGGGCCAGGGATATAGCTCAGTGGTTCCGGTTGCCTGTCTTGCAAGCGCAAGGACCCAGATTCGATCCCCGGTAACCACATACCAATACTGGGCGTGGAGACTCACCCCAGCAGCAATCAGTACCACATACCACAGTGTCAGGCGTGGTGGCTCACGCCTGTAATCCTAGCACTTGGGAGACAGAGGCAGGAGGATTGCTGTGATGTGAGTTTGAGGCTGAGCTCATGGCCAGCCTGAACTACAAAGCGAGACCCTGTCTCAAAAAAAATAAATAAAATAAAAATACCTCCTCATGTAGTAAAGTCACTACCATAACAATAGTAGATAAAATTCCTCCTTCATGCCCATAATTTCTCATCTCATCCCCAGAGATAACTGTTGTTAATGGTTTTCTCTGAGCCTTTTTAGACCTTTTTCTGTGCACTGATAAACAAAAATGCATAAACCAATTCTTCATGAAGAAAGTGATCATTTTATATTATAAATATCTACTAATAAAAATTTTTAAAGTAAACATATATTTTATATTTGTAGGGTTTTCTCAATATAAATATGATCATACTATTTTTCCATTTAAACAAAATACATATTTCTGATAGAGATCTCAGTTCTTATTTTTGTTGTTGTTGTTTTGGTTTTGGGGGTTTGGAGTTTTTTTGTTTTGTTTTGTTTTTGACAAGGTCTCACTTTTGTAGTTCAGGCTGGCCCTGAGCTCTCTATGTAAATGTAGCCCAGGTGAGCCTGGAACACACAGCAGTCCTCCTGCCTCTGCCTCTGCAGTGCTAGGATTACAGGCATGAGCCACCAAACCCAGCACTGTGGTTTTCGGTCCTCAAAGGCAGATGGCAGAACCACTGAGCTAAATCTCTGGCCCATGTTATGTTTTGTTTTGTTTTGTTTTTATTTGTTTGTTTGAGACAGTCTCACTATACAATTCAAATTGGCCTTGAACTCACTATGTAGTCCAAGATGGCCTCAAACCCAGCGATCTAGATGCTAGGATTACAGGCAGGCGCTACACACCTGCCCTTCACTTCATTCTTTTTAATACCCTTCTTGTAGTTCAGAGTAAAATGTGCCGTGATTGATTTAACCAGTTCCTAGACTCATTCTATAGTGAACATTGTTGGTCACCTGTTTTTGTATACCTCCTTCTGTAAGTTAGATTGTTTGAAGTGAAATTCATTCAGTCCATATTTCAGCTTCTCTTATATACCAGGTACTATCTAGGTACTTTGGAAATAATAGTGAGCAAAACACAAAGCCCTTCCCTTTGTATGTCTGCTAGAAGAGACAGATGGTAAACAGCACTTGTTAGGGCCCGGGGCGGTGGCGCACGCCCGCAGTCCCAGCACTGGAGAGGCCGAGGCAGGAGGATCACTTAAGAGTTTAAGGCCAGCCTGGGCTACATAGTGAGTTCAGGGCCAGCCTGAGCTACATGGTGAGACCTCGTTTCAAAACACCAAAAAGAAAAAAAACCAAAAGAAATTTGTTAAATACCACTGAATGTTGGCAAGAAAAATTGGGAAAAGGAGACAGCTGGTGACCATGATTGCTACTTTAGATTGCCAGGTTTAGGACAGCCTGAGAGCACAGCATTTGACCGAAGGTGTAAGAAAAAGCCAGCAGATAGACGCAGAAAAGTGTTTTAAACCCAAGGGAAAACAAAACCCCGAGGCAGGCGCAGTGTGCTCAGGGGGAGCAGTCAGGTTCCCGAACCCAGCGGGGGAGGCGTCAGCCACAGGTAGGAAGCTGCTGGAGGGCCGTAGTAGGGGTGACTTGGTCTGCCTGGGCCTATGAGTTTTCTGTCTCTTCTTTTGTGTGTGGAGGTACTGCACTGGGGGGCCCTTGACAGACTCAGGAGTATTTAACCACTGAGCTACGTTCTGCCTTTTTCATTTTTTGAGATAGAGTAAGTTTCTCAGGCTGGCTTTGAACTTTCAGTCCTCCTGCCTCAGCCTCCCAAGTAGCTGGCGTTGCAGGCATCTGCCCACACACTCTAAATTATAATCGTTTTCTGATACCTTATAACAATATTCCCACAAAGTTAGCAATTTAAGATATAGCAGTTTATGTTGGCAAGAGTCCAAGTAATGCTTAACTGGGTCCTCTCCTCAGGATCTCACAGAGTTGAGATCCAGGTTACCTGCAGGCTGGTGGACAGTTGTGACTCAGCTAGGGACAGATCCACTTCCAGCTCGCATGATTATTCCTTGTACCTGTAGGTCTGAGTCTCAGTGTTTCTCGGTGCCACTGTTGTGACACTCTCTCTTCTCTTGGAGTGCCCCATAGTTCCTCGCCACCTAGGGCTCCCTGCGAGGGTCTGTGCTTCCTTACAGCCAACCGGGGTGCAGGGCACGGGGGACAGGACTGCAGCACAGCAAACAGAGTGCGAGAGCTCACTGGAGGAATAGGTTTAATGTAAGAGGTGCGTTTGATATATAAAGGATTTACAAGGTGGACAGAACAGTGGTCACAGAGTCAACAGAGTCAGGGTAGAAAATACGAGAGGACCATCTGTGCACTGGAGAGCTGAAACATGGGTCCCAGGTCGAAGGTTTGGATCTCACTGCATCGTCCACTGTGAGTCCCTATCAGAAAGCCCAAGAGTCTGTGCTGAAAGCCTAGAGACAGCGTCCAGTGGTGACGGCGAAGACCGGAGCGCCTCCCAAGAAGCAGGAGCACGCGTGCCTTCTTTCCCGTTTTATGCCATGCAGGGTATAAGCCTGTTGGTTGGTGCCACCCACGTGTGGTGTGGGTCTTCCGTCTGCAGTAAGTCCGCCATTCAGACACTCTCAGAATTGTGCTAAACCACCCCCTGGGCGTTTACTTCCATTGTCACCGTAGCCTTTCACACGTGCCACCAACCTTGCCTTACTCTGCCCAGTAGAAACATATCACAGATGCTGCGCCTCCTGGGTTAGGGCTGTACGATGGCAGGAACACCAGAGCTGGGCTCTGGTGGGCGCCTGGAGAGTCTGCTGCCATGCTTGGGTTTGGAGGACTGTGTGGGCTGGAGAGTGCAGGATTTATGGAAAGGGGAAGAGTGATCAGAAGACCAGTGGGGAGAGGGGTCCGGCGTGAGGCTGCTCGGCTTGTGGTTAGCGGGCAGAAGTGAGTGGGTTTTGACAAGTTGAAGGGAGAACCGGCAGGACTGGCAGGTGTATTGGATATGTGGGTTAGGTTGCCCAGTCACAGGCCACACGCATGTACTATGTTGTATAATGCCACAAGTGTATTACTTTAATGCCATGCATATCACACATGAATTTATGATATCTTGAAGTTACGACATTCTGAAATCCATCGTTCCATATTGTGACTGTCTTTTAATAGCAGTTGCATTTATTCTAAAATATATTTCTAAAGTAAGTAATATAATCAAGAGGAAAAATACAATCTGGATTTTTCTGTCTTTTTAGCATTTGAGGGATTGTTAATGACAATAGTTCTTTAGCAAAATAGCTAGAAGTATTCAGTTACTGAAAAGCATAACAAGAAAGACTTTGTAGCAACATGAAAAAACATTCTGGTAGTTACTGTAAAGAAGTCAAATAGCGCTGAGTGCAAAAGCATGTCTGTGGACCGAGTCGCGCAGTAGAGGCGGCAGCCAGAAGGCAAGTGTGAAGGCGGCCTGGACTTAATCCATCGGGTTGGAAAATGAACGTTCACAATCCATTGCTCTCACATGTAACACATTCCTCAAAATGTGTGTGAGTCAAACCACAGACTGACTTCCTGTTACGAAGTGATTTCCTTTTAGAAGTTTCTTTTGGGGCACTGAGGATTAAGCCCAGGGCTTCACACCGTCTTTGCCGCTTAGCCATACTCCCAGCTTCCTTTGCTCAGAAGTTTAAAATATAAGCACCAGGTGTTGAACTGCCACCTTTTTACTGTAGGTTTGTTGTTTCTGTTGGTTGGGTTTGGTTTCCGCCGATGCTAGGAGCTGAGCCCAGTGCTGCCGTGAGCATGCTCTAGCATGGAGCCACACCCTGGCCTCGCTGCTCTTTCTTGCTTTGTGGTACCAGGGATCGAACTCAGGAACAAGAGCTTACAGGGCAGGCACGGTACCACTCGAGCTGACCCCTTGGTCCTTTGTTGCATTTTTTAAGGACAGATTTGTAGTATTTCTTTAAAGAGTTTTTTTAATTTGTTTGTTGTTGTTTTGTTCACAGTTGAATTTGTAGCTAACGGTTAAGACCAGTGAGCAATTCTTTGAGTTGAAGATTTTTGTCACTTTCAGAATGTCCGAAATATTTCTGTTTTTGGCATAGTAGTATCAGGTTTGAGTCTTGCACTTCTCATACCTGATTTCAGCACTGTAATTTTTCTGTATTCACTTACATCCGTGTAATAATAACTATAAAAGTTATCACGCTTTTGAAGCCACACAATGCTTTCTTCAACTGAAAGCTTACTTTGACCCTCAGTGTGTGAAAAACGTGAAGTGGGTCAGGAGTATGGCTAAGTGGCACCGTGCCCACCTCACAAGCACATGACCCGAGTTCAGTGCCACCTAGCACAGAAACACAAAGTAGAGGTGATCTGCTTGAAATGCTGCTCTAAAGTTTTACATTAAAGACGATTTACCATCTCTTGCCGGGCACAGTGGTACATGCCTTCAGTCCCAGCACTCTGGATGCTGAGGCAGAAAGATCACCATGAGTTTGAAGCCAATCAAGGCCAGCCTGAACTGCACTGTGAGACCTTGTCTCAAAAAAATCAAAGAAAATTTGCCATTTTAAGATGTGATACACATGTACTGACTCTCTGCAATGAATGTATTTATTGTTTTGCAAACATGTCATCATAAAAAAGGGAAGAGGGAAAAATTCTGCCATAAAGTAGCTAACTATAGTATCAGGAAGTAGCAGTGCAGCCAAATGGTAACACAGTCTGGGGCTCCGGGGCTGCGGTAGTGCGAGCAGTGTAAATAGTGTCCATCAGCGAATGGCAGCACAACCTCCCGAGGCTCACAGAACATCATGTGCGTTGTGCAGAGCACGCTAGGTCTTCACGAACAGGAGTAGAAGGGAAGTAGGACAGATCGGCTGCCCTGCTCATGGTGTTGCCAAAATGGGTGGGAATGTTATTTAGCCTAACTCTTCATAAGCTTGTGCAATAAATGAAAATTGAGAGAGAGAAAAGGCAGGTGAGCTTTTGTGCTGACCATTGCCCGGTGACACGCTGGCACTCCTTGAAGCCGCTGGTGTCTGGCGCCCATGTCATCAGCAGCACCCTGCCAAAAAAGGACTATTGTAGGCAGAGTCGGGTTGGTGCCTTCAAGTTTACCCTCAGCTTCTCTTAAGGTACAAGTAGTGATCTGTTTTTACCAGTAGAGAGTAGCCAGGCACAGTGGTGCTTGCCTGTAACCCTAGCACTTGGGAGGCTGAGGCAGGAGGATTGCAAGTAAGTTCGAGGGCAGCCTGGGCCATGTAGTAAGTTCAAGGCCAGGCTGAACTACATAGTAATCCCCATTCCCCCCCAAAAAATAGAGTGAGTAAACACTGTTGAGAGCATAGGCTGATATGTTTTTAATGTTTACATTTGTGATATTTACCCTCAATACCATATATATTCTATATATAAGAGCTAATGAGATTGTATGAGGGAAATAGGCAGAAATTGGTGAAATAATAAGCAAATACATGTTTATTTCTCAAGACATTTATTGTCCTCTGAAGTGTACTAGTAAGACTGACAAGTCCCGTCCAAAATGCGGCCGTGCCGGGCTGAATTGGCAGTGTTTTCAGGATAGGAGGGGTGTGTGTGTGGTCACAGGCATGGCACGCTAGTGTGCAGTACTCACTCTCACGTTCGTGTGGTGGCACTGTGCCGAGGGAGGACAGCCAGGACGGCAGTGACCCACGACCTGTGAGGCTCAGGGAGCCGGCTCCCTGCTCGGCGATGGGCGGGACCAGGGCAGCCGACACAAACAGCTTGGCACTTCGTCTAAAAGTCAGCAGGCAAATCATGCTCCTGGCATGTAGTGTAGAAAAATGAAACTATATCCATGTGGAACTTGGTCAGAATGATCGTGGCGGCTTGATTTGTAATAATAGCCCCAGTCTGAAAACCACCACGTGTTCTTCAGTGAGTAAGTGGTTAGACTGTGGGGCATGCACTGTGAGTTTTGTGGCGAGTTCCACTCAGCATTGAAAACTTTGAAGCCATTGACACACACAAAGAAGTTACTGTAAGGGTTTCTTTTTAAGCCTGTCTCAAGCTGGGCATGAGGCCTGTTAACCTAGCACTTGGGAGGCTGAGACAGGAGGATTGCCAAGAATTCAAAGACAGCGTGAACCACATAGCTAGATCTTTTCTCAAAAAAAAAAAAAAAAAAAGCCAGCTGCTAGCCCGCATGCTGTGTAATTCACTTGCAAGCCACATGGAAGTGGCACCGTGGAGTGATGGGACCAGGTGAGTGGCCTCCGGGGGTTGGGGCAGGTGGAGGAGGTGAGGAGACGGCTCCTGCCCAGGAGGCCTCCAGCTCCCGCCACAGCGGCAGGTGTGTGTCTTCGCTGTGCCAAGGTCCTTGCGCTTCTGCGTCGAGGGAAGCTGCGTACGCGTGTGTGGCCCTGGGACGGTCAGGACAAGGCTGCGTGCCGGTGTCGGTGTTCCAGTTCTGTGTGCTGTAGTTCTGCACAGTGTTTGTGACCTGGGAGGAAGTCGAATGAAGGGAACAGAGATCTCTGCACCACTTTTCTAACTTCCTGCGAATATCTGTAGTTAGCTTTAAAATATCAACAACGAAAGCAAAAGCAGTGTTTATTTAGTTCAGATGTAGGTCTTTTGCAGTTCTTACTGGTTGCGCACTCAGCTACACACTGGTCACGGTCTCAGGTAACAGCAGCTCCAGAGGCTGGGGCTTGCTGTGTCCTCTGCTCTCGGGCACAGCCATGCGGTGTCGGCTGGAGTGTAGAAATGGTGCTGTGTGGTCAGTGAGGAGCTTGGCAGCTGTTAAGGGACTTGGACAAGACGAGCGTTAGCACCTGAGTACCCATGAGTGAGTGGCAGCAATCTGTTTTTGGGTTCAGATTAGGGTTTCAGAATTTTCACTTAGCTAGGCATAGTGGTGCATGCATGTAACATCACCCTGGGGAAGGCTGAGGCAGGAAGATCACGGTCAATTCAAGGACAGCCTGGGCTCTGGGGGGAACCCTGTCTCAATTAATTGATCAGCTAGGAAAACAATTATTTTTAGTTAATTACCTTGGATTATGTACCTGTTATTAAGGAATGCCTTCTAATACAGTACACTAGTCTTAAAATCACACATTGCATATGTCTCTGCAGGGTGAATTTGTAAATGAATATGTTGGTGAATTAATTGATGAAGAAGAATGCAGACTTCGAATCAAGCGAGCTCACGAGAACAGTGTAACTAATTTTTATATGTTAACTGTTACCAAGGTAAAATTGCCTTTTTTTTTTGGGTAAGAAAAAGGGATTCTTTTTTTGCTCTTGCTCATGGTTTCAGTTAAGCTCACTGCTTTTGACTCGTTTCCAGCCCTCTGACAGTGATTTATGGTAGCCAGCAGGCTGCCTTCTCTGAGGCGTGCATCGCAGAGAGGACAGGATAAGACCACGGGCTCCCTCTTGCCTGGAGAGCCTGCCCCCACGCAGGGCATCTAATGCTTGCCCACTTTGACAAAGCCCAGACCCCTCTGTAGAGCTCGTCCTACCTTCAATAAAACTTTGCTGTCATTTAAACAAAGAAAAGTACAAGATGAATCACTGTGGCAGCCTTGCACAGGGCGTCTCTGGACTCCGTCCTGGACATTAGTCCCAGCTCTTTGCTCAGTCACTGAAAACTGAAGATCAGAGTCAGCACTATGGTTGTACTTCTGATCTAGTAAAAACTCTAAACCATTTGGTGTATTAAGACATTTTTATAATGAGTTGGGAGAATAATGAGGGCTGTCATAAGGAAAATGGCAGTGACACCTATAGTTTACTAGTATAATTTTAGTTTTATAGTGTAATTGTAAGACCTGTATGTATTTTCACATTGCATTCATTATCTCATTTAATTTTTTCAACAGTCCTCTGATTTATAGAGGACAAAGAACAGTAATTCAGAGATAAGTGATTTGTTGAATATCTTGTTAGAGTTTTAAGAAACACCCCTAACCAGCTTTGATGGTAATCCTAGCACTCAGGAGGCTGAGGCAGGAGGGTCACTCCAAGTTAGAGAGGCCAGGCTGGGCTTCATAGTAAGTTCAAGACCAGGTAGTTCAGAAGTCTTCTGAACTACCTAGCTCCAAAACAAAGAAACAAGACTAGTCCCCATGTTTTCTGTTCTAGACTGTCCCAAATGTAGGGGAATAGCGTCAGGGCTGATGGAGTTCAGTGGTAGAGCACGTGCTGGACACACAGGCAGCCTCGGGTGTAAATGTCCTCAGAACACCGCCCACCAAACCCTAGCACAGTTAAAAGTCAGAGAAGTCATTTGGAAGAACTTCAGTCAGAGTGTCATGGTTGGAAAGGTTTGCAATTTTTATAAGCACATTTCGAGAACATCAGATACCATTTTTGTGAAGCTGGAGTCTGGCTGCTTGAACCCTGCCCTCTGGCCAGCAGCCCCAGCCGCTTGGCAGCACTCAGGAGGCTGTCATCGGAGCTCATCGGGTTGGCAGAGTGCAGGGCCAGCCGCCAAACTGGTGAGCTGTACACTGTGATTTGAGCCTTAGCGGAAGTGAGAATGGAAGGACGGGTTGCTCCCAGAAAGTCTGTCCATCAGGCGCATCTCCCAGGCTTCGTTAGAGCAAGGTTCTCGCTCGCCTCTCAGTCGTGTCGTTGCGCCTTAAACTCAATCAAGCATAGCTTTGGTCCCTCCTCTGGGCAGGGCAGGGGCCGACAGACGCCGGCATAGTGACCTGAGCGTAATGCTGGCTGAGCAGAAAATATTTAAACAGAGGCCCGCTAATCCAAGCAACACTTTCTATGGTTTGTTTGTTTCTAGAAGCAAGCTTAAAAAGAAACTATTTTACTTCAGTTACTTGAAGTTCAACAAATACAACAGAAATCTTCGTAAATGGCACAGGGAGTGTCACGTGTTTAGTGTCGTCACTGTCAGACACTAGCTGGCAGCAAGGCGCTGCTGCCTTGTGGCCTGGACTGAATCGGATGTGTCTGAAACAGCCTTATTTAGTTTCATGTCAGAGGAGTCTTTCTTTTGTTCTCTGCCTGCAGGACCGTATAATTGATGCTGGCCCCAAAGGAAATTATTCTCGTTTTATGAACCACAGTTGTAATCCAAATTGTGAAACACAGAAATGGACAGTGAATGGAGATGTTCGAGTTGGACTCTTCGCTCTGTGTGACATCCCTGCAGGTAAGAAGGTGACGTGGCTCAGCGCAGGGCGGATGCTCAGCTCTTCACTCCGGACAGAGATGGGAGCCTCCCAGCAGCCTCTCCTGGAGAGGGCACGGTGGCTTCTGTGGCTCTAGGCCTTAACTTCTCCGAACTACACAGGCTGTGTACTGTCACCAGATGTCTTAGCTGGTGTTTTTTTGAAACATCTTAAAAGTAATTAGCTTGTGTTGACATCAACTGGTTTCTTGTTTTTACTTTGAAGGACTATTCTGTTTTAAATTAGACATAAAAAGCCTCAGAAGCTGGAGCTATTGTTTTTATTTTTCCTTTCCCATTCAGCCCCTCCCACAACACCCCACCTCTGTATCCCATCCCCTTTTAAAATTGTGTTTGAAATAGGGTCTCACTAAATTGTCCAGCTGGCCTCAGTGTGCACCATTATACTGGGCTTCTCATCAGCATTCGTAACAGCACGACTTAGCTTCTCTTGTTTGTGGGAAGATGGATGAGAAGAGAAATTGGGGAGCTGACATAGATTTAAAATGCTTCTAGGGCTTGGGCGTAGTAGTGCATGCCTATGATCTTAGGGTTCAGGAGGCTGAGGCAAGATGATCAGTGAGTTTGAGGCCAGCCTGGACTACACAGCAATGTCCTTTCTCAAAAAAAATTTTTTTAAAGAGAAAGAAAATGGGCTAAACTAAGCCAGGCATGGTGGTAGATGCAAAATTGCAGCACACCAGAGGCTGAGGCAGGAGGTTCATGAGTTTGAGACCAGACTAGACAACTTAGCTAGACCATATGTCAGACAGACAAAACAAACAAAAAAACTCTGAAAAGGGGCTACACTAGAAGCTTTTCTTCGTGGCCTCTTGGTCCCTATTGTCTTGTGTTTAGGCGCTCTTGTAAGTTACTTCTGTTGAGGACGTGGAGGGTCGCATCAGTGTTGGTGGAGGGGGCTTCCTGGTACCCCTTCTGGTTTCGTTGTTGTTTTATTCCATCACTAGAACATGGGGAGCGGAGAGTCTTTACCCTGAGATCGTTGCTTTTGCTGTCAGAGTCCCCAAACATTTCTTTTCTTCATCACTTGAGTTCGAGGAATTATGTCTGTCCCATTGCAGGCATGGAGCTGACATTTAATTACAACCTGGACTGTCTGGGCAATGGAAGGACGGAGTGCCACTGTGGGGCGGACAACTGCAGCGGCTTCCTCGGGGTGCGGCCCAAGGTCAGTTGTGGGCACTGCCACACGGGCCCAGCACCTGCCGTGCTTACAGCTCATCAGCGTGCTCAGGCTCTCCGGGGGCTCACTTTCTCATTAAGTCTGAAGCTGGCAGAGCTCTCCTGAAGCTTACGAATCCACAGTACACTAAAGCTGCCTTAGAGTGGGGAACGCTGCGATGCGTGGCTTTTTTGATGAAAATAGTCACCGGTCACCTGAGCATTATTGGATTAAGGTTGCTTGGATTTACCACCAGCCTTCCAATTAAAAAACAGGCACCCAGTGAGAGTCAGGGAGTTAGCGCAAGTGAAACTGTGCTTACTTTGCAAGCACAAGGGCCCAGGTTTGATCCCTGGTACTGGAAGAGAAAAAAGAAAAAAAAAAAAAAAGACAAAAACTCAGTGAAGGCTGGGAATTTAGCTCAGTGGCAGTGCTGCCTGCCTCACAAGTGCATGGTCATGAGTTCAATCCCCAGCACTGGAAAAAAAAAAAAAATGAAAGCAGAGCCTTATTTTTAGTATAGTATTGTAGGATAAGTCATCTTGGTTTTAGGAATTGCAGAGAAGACAAATTTAAATTGTTTTGAGAGTTTTCTGTGTAAAAGTCCATACGCTAACTGTGATTCTGAATGCGTGTCCTTCCTTCCTGCCAGTCGACGTGTGCATCCACAGCTGAAGAGAAGGCAAAAAATGCTAAGTTAAAGCAGAAACGACGAAAAATCAAAACAGAACCAAAGCAGATGCATGAAGACTACTGTTTTCAGTGTGGAGATGGTGGAGAGCTAGTCATGTGTGACCGGAAAGACTGTCCCAAAGCGTACCACCTCCTATGCCTTAACTTGACTCAGCCACCCTACGGTAAGCGAGCACTTCGAGGGCCCTCTGCATGTGTCTTCGCTTGGTGTAACTCCGAGCATCCTGTTACACCAGGATGTTAAGGTCCTGTTACAGGACCCTTAGGAGGGTCCTGAAAGGAGAAATGAGGAACAGAACAAATCCGAGCAGTAAACAAAATTACACTAATAAAGCCCGGCACGGTGGTGCACACTGTAGTCCCAGCACTTGAGAGGCAGAGGCAGGAGGATCGCTGTGGGTTTTGAGGCCAGCCTGGGCTACAAAGTAAGGTCAAGGCCAGCCTGAACAGTGCAGCGAGACCCTCTCGAGAGAGAAAAAGAAAGAAAATGACACTAGTGACGAATCTGTCTCTGCAAACTGACTGACTTTGTGTAGTAGCAAGGACTGGTTTCTTACTGAGTGCCATACAGAAAGGTAGTTGGCACCTGCGGCACTGGCCTTGAGCCTGCGGCTCGCATCTGTGTGACGCTGCGCGCCCTCGGGGTGTGTTCTCTGGAACCCACAGTGAGAAGAGTGGGGGCCTGGGGTGTTCCGGGGTGACCGGACTGACGCGCCCTCCTCTCCGCCTCTCCCGTGTTAGGAAAGTGGGAGTGCCCGTGGCACCAGTGCGATGTGTGCAGCAGTGCCGCCGTCTCCTTCTGCGAGTTCTGTCCACGCTCCTTTTGCAAGGATCACGGAGAGGGGGCTCTGGTCGCCTCTGCACTGGAGGGCCGGCTCTGCTGCTCCGAGCACGACCCCTCATCGCCTGTGTCACCAGAGTACTGGAGCAAGATCCGGTGCAAATGGGAAGCCCAGGATCACAAAGAAGAGGCGAAGGAGTAAATGAGCGGTGACCTGTTCTATTTAATGAGATGAAAAACCGCAAGCAGATCGTGTGCTGTAAAAAGAAGAGACCGCTAAGTGCACACAGCCTCTGCCCGTCAGAGCTGCCTTATTGAAGCAAAATTGGGAAACCAGTTCACACAGGCAGAAGCAGTTGGTGGTGTCTGGTTTTTCTGTTTTGTTTTGCTGATTTGAGAATTCCTTTCATGGAAGGTTAAATTCCCTTGTTTTTTGTTTTCTGTTTTTGTTTTGCTTTTCCTTGCCTTTTATTGCGCTTCAGTGCTTTTGCAGCTGAGAAAAGAAATGTTTTCACTTTTAAAATCAGAACAAAGGAAAAAAAGTGTTGTTTATGAGATCAATTTGAAGTCTAAAATTTGTTCCTAGGTTGTATAAAGTAGCCATTATTCCTTTATTTATTTTCATTTTTAGGAATTTTGAGAAATGTAGTTCAGATAGTGTAGTCAGTGTATGTGTCTGTGTCTGTGTGTGCTGAAGTAGGAGTTGGAGGAAGCCCTCTGGAGAAAATTACGATCACCCTTATATACCTCTCACTGGGCAGTAGGTGGGCTGCCTTCTCTGTCCCTTCACTGTCCCCGTTACCCTGGACAAGGGCTCTCCCCAGGGGTCACGCTGGTGTTGCCCGTGTGCTCTTAACCCAGGGAGGCTTTGTGACCAGTAACTTTACCTACAAAGGGACACAGTGCGTTTTCTTTAAGCTCTGTTCCCCTCTGTTTTGTCTGAGAGGCAGAGAAGAGAAGGGTGTGCCCCTGTGGGGGCCAGGGGCCCAGCTGACAGCGGGCGGTCGCGCCCGAGCCGGAGCCCCACAGGCAGCCGCAGGCCGCTGGAAGGCACAGACCCAGAGCGTGGCTGTCGAAGCACCTTTTTCTGTCCAAATTCGTGTGGACCCTGGTTTTAGGACCCATCTGTTTTCCTCTCCTAATCAAACACTGTCTTGGTCAGCTGACCGTCTAGCCCTGTTTCCCAGCAAAACTACACAGGAGAATTAGAGCCATTTTCAGTTGAGTGTCGTTGGTGAGGTGGATGCAGCAGGGGCATCTCCAAGGTCCGTGTAACAACACAGCACTGTCCACAGGACTCAGAGCGAGAGCTGCTCTTACGAGAAACACAAGAGCCACACAAACGTCCTCCGTGTTGGGGAGCACTCGGAGAAGCCCCACGCTTCCAGGCCCGTGCGAGCTGCCGTACCTCGTGCTCGGGAGCACGTGTCCCAGCGTTCCTCGTGTGATCATGGCCGTGGTGTCAGACGTGGCACTGTGCTCAGTAGAAGTCCGGGGCCAGCCTGAAGAGCTTTGACCTCCCCTGTGAACTCTGCCCGCCTGCCGTTGCTGGGAATGGTAGCGTTGATTTTTTCTCAGTGCTCAGGACCTTAGGAGGGGAGGGAGGGCCTTGCTCTGCCGCACTCCCGAGGTAATGTTATGTGTGTCCCACTGTCTCACCAATTCAAAGAAGAAAAAGCTGTGTTGTGCCTCTCTTTATCTTTTTAAATGTAGAAATGTGCAATTATACTGGATTTTCTCTTGTAAAAACCAGTAGCAACAACACTACAATTTCTTTTTACTTAAGCTTCTAAACTGCCATTTGCCTAACTGGAGCAGTTAATTCTGAGGTGACTTTTTGGTCACGCAGTAATTCTGTTAATGACACACAATCCCAAAAGAGCAAAATGGAAGGTGCTAGCCGGTACCTAATCCAGCCGCTCACAGCAACACTAGACTGTGTTCTTAAGCAGTTATATAGTTGATGTCCTTTTAAATAATAATTTAAGAAAATCTAGGTTTTCTCATACTCAAATCTTATTTTATATAGATATATGACAAATATATGCTTTTTTAAACTTACTAACAAAAGATTTTTCCTTTAATATTCCAAACGCCACTCTTGTTGAAACAGTGTCCTACATGAAGTTGTATCTCCTTTGTTTTGCTTTGGACTTTAGTGCTATTTAATATCTGATAATTTTTATATGGTAAGCCAGGGTACATTCTATACACCGCAGATTATGCAGCTTGTCATTGTGTCACATTTGTTTTTATACCTATAACAAGAGCTCTGCGGAGACTTTTTAATCTTTTTTTTAAAGACTAATAGGATTGTGCTGTCATTTCAGAAATCAAGGTACAAAACAAAATAGCTAACCATAGTTCTAAAACCTTAGCGGTGTGGACAGTGGCTTGTCATGCCAGTGCCAGGGCCTGTCCACCCCGCTCCAGGCTGCCAGCGTCAGCCTGCTCACGTAGGCTAAAGTGGAAGGGCAGCTCGGCCGGAAGCTGCGCTCAGTGACCCCACACGCACAGCGCGGCGTGTGCTGCCACACACGGTGAGACCCTCCAGAAGACACACCTCTTACTCACGGGCTGGTGTGAGTGTGTGTTAACTCTTAAGTCTGTCTGTGGTCA
This sequence comes from Petromus typicus, assembly GCA_004026965.1. Lineage (NCBI taxonomy): Eukaryota > Metazoa > Chordata > Mammalia > Rodentia > Petromuridae > Petromus > Petromus typicus. The sequence goes on from PVIR01008319.1 coordinate 30,227, forward strand.
GAGCTTAAGTAGTCGGTTTTTATTCTTGTCCAAAAATGAAACAACGTAATGCAGCACAGGATGGCGGTGGTGGCGGGATTTCCCCGTAACCGCACGCTAATTCTTTGGCAGGGGAAATGAGCACAAGACAGAAATCCTGTCATCTTCGTGATCTGTCGGAAGATGGCCAGCGTAGAGCTTCAGGGCTAAGGAGGCAGTCGCAGGAGCTTCCGGGGTGGGCAGCCGCCCGCGGGCTGGGCAGGGCCTGCCCTTTCTGTTCTGACGTGTCCCCACACTGCTGTCATTCTCGCAGGTGGCGGCCTGGGCGTTAGAACGGGCGGGGTTTAGGAGTCCTGGAAGTTCAGAGGTTTCTGTGTGTTCCAGTCAGGGACAGAACCAAAAACGAAGGCTGGGGCAGGGGAAGCCAAGGCCGTTGTTTTCGCCGCCTCCACGGCGCGCTCGGAAACCTGCCTGTGAAGGGTGTGGAAGGAGCTGTTGGGGGCCGCTGCGTGACGCGCCCCGACGCGCAGGCTGTCCCCGGGGAGCTGGTGCGGGGCGTCCCGGGCGGGTCATTCGGACTCGACGCCCACCCGTCAGAATGGGGTCTCCGGGCAGGGCAGGGCCTGTCGCCTGTCTCACTTCTGAACACAGAGCTCTTTCAGCCTTCACCGTAGAGCCGGTGCTGCCCACCGCGTGCCATATCCTAACAGGAAGAAAGCAAGTTGCTCGGGTGGGAGCTTCTACCTCTGCTGGAGGGAGAGGGCAGTCGAGCGCAGCCCCAGTGACTTCACAAGATACTGCACCAAGCTACGGTTCCTTCTCCAAGTTGCTGCAGACAGGAAGTGATCCTATGAAACAAGTTCCTGTTCAGCCTAAGGCCACCTAGACTTGGTCTCTGGTTATTTGTAAACAAAAAGTAGGACTTGATTCCATTTTCAAATGGACTAGGGAATAAATGAAATCAGACAGCTTTACAATGAATTAAATATTGAAAAGTTGGTATTTGTATATACGGAAATCTTACCAACTCTTACTTGAGGTTGGGGTACTAGGACCCCTTGTATAGGATCGGGTGGGGAATGGTAATGTTTACCACAGGGACGATGTAGTCACTTTAACATTGAGACCTCTGCCTCATGGAATTCAGGTTTTTTAAGTACTTGAAACTTCAGATTCTCATGACTTTAGTTTCATTTTAAAAAATTATGAAGTAGAAAACATTGTTTTATGTACTATTTTGAAAACAGATAGCCTCATCTCTTCTCCTCTTCTACCTGGAGGAGAAACAGGTTTCTGGAAGTGGGAGCTTGCTCACAGTACACCCTGAGATGACCGTGTGCCCTGGAGGAAGGCTCTTGGGAGAGATGCCGGCCGAGTGTCCAGCAGTGTTTCTTTCCTCCGTGTCGTTTGTCACGTCAGCCCTCTCCCCAGTACCTCCTCTGTCCTTTTAACATACACGTGTAGGTAGCTTCATGCTCTCACATTACACTCCTGAAATGCTGTGTGTAACCCTTGTTCTTCAAAACCATTTCTGATCTGGCTTGTGAGTCCATCGCAGAAGTGACAGACACAGGAACTTGTGGCAGGTGTGAGTAGGGGCGGGGCACGCAGCGCCTGCCTCCGCGGGCTCCGAAGCTTCAGCGCGACTCGGGAGGGAAGCAGCGCAGGTGTGGGAGTCGTGGTTCGCCCCTCGTCCTCCTGTGTGACTGCAGCCGCTAAGGGACAGCCGAGCGCCTGCACAGGTAGCTGGTGTAGGGCGTTCGATTTGGAAGGTGCTCCCGTCAGCTTAGAAGTGGACTGGGTAAAATTGCCCTTTATTTTGTCATCAGTATTCTTTCATTCGCTGTCGCATACTGTGTTGGAAATCATATTCAACTAATAATCAAGATGCTAAATGATAATTACAACTGGCCAATAAGGTCATCTTTTATATACAAGGATGTGTGCATATTTAGAATTGGTCTGAGGAATTCATTTGTACCCCTTTAATACCGCACAGCAAACACTGATCCCTACAGATTCCGTTTCCTCACGTTCTTTATAATAATGACCTTTGTAGACTGGTTATTTCTGTACTTCGCTTATCTATAATAACTTTGTAGACCCCGTGAAATGTTCCTTTGCCTAAATCACTTGAGACTTGAGTCTTTGAAAGCATCAACATTCACTAACGTCAGTCCTCTTGCGTGGTGACTCGGCTAGAAGCTCTTGAACTGAGGGACTGTGTTCGTGTTCCGTGCGGCGTTCCGCTGGGCGTCACTGTATGATTTGATGTTGCCACATAGACTCTTAAGATTATAATATTTTGAGGATGTCGTTGATTGGCCTGCGTTATCGCAGCGTGTGAAACGTGCAAAGCGTGCTTAACCTGTATATAGATAGACCGGTGACTAGTTCCAGTGTACTTAGGATTGCCCGTGATATTTAAGCTTCTTACTGATATGTGTACTGGTAGGAACATACGGTTTTTGTATATTTACTGAAATGTTGCCTTTTTTATTTTACAAATACTTCGGAAATCAGATGTGTTTTTTGCTTCTGTGAGGATTAATTTGGAAAGATTCTTTGACATTCCACTGATTTCAGATTTTGCTTGAGATTGACTTCAATAAATTGTCCTGTACGTCTCGAAAGCGTGTTTTCTGTTGTGCGCGCGCGGAGGGCCCTTGCCCGCCAGCCCGCTCCTTCCCGCGCGGAGGGCGGAGGACGGCAGGGCCCGCGGCCGGTGCGGTTCCCCCGGCGCCCGCCAGGCGCGCTGCTGAGACGGCGGCGGCGGCGGCCGGCGGCCACGTCAGCGCGGCGGGGATGGCGGCGGCTCTCGCGGCCGAAGTGGGCGTCCGGCTGGCGCTGTTCGCGGTCTTCCTGTAAGCGCCGCCCGCCCGCCCGGGGAGCCGTGAGGAGGCGGCCTCCGGGGCGCCCGCCCGCCCGCCCGCCCGCCCGGGGAGCCGCCGGCCGCCGAGCGCCACCGCGCCTGTCTCTCCCCAGGGTGACTGAGCAGCTCCCCCCTTTCCAGCGGCGCATCCAGCCCGAGGAGATGTGGCTGTACCGGAACCCGTACGTGGAGGCCGACTATGTCCCCACCGAGCGGATGTTTGTGCGTGCCGCGCAGCCCCCACCCCGGGCACCCCAGGGGCGGTGGAGCCGCGGCGCCTGCTGCCCGCCGAGGAGGCCCGCCCGGCCCTGCGCTCCGCGCTGCCTGCGCTGCCTGCGCACGGCGGGCGTTTTACCCTTGCCGTTCTGGTTCAGGTCATCGCGTTTCTCTCTCCGCTGTCTCTGATCCTCCTGGCCAAATTTCTCAAGAAGGCGGACAGAACCGACAGCAAACAAGCCTGCCTGGGTGAGGCTTACCCCCGCCGCGGGCGCCGGCGCTGCGAGCCTGCCGCTGCTTCCCCGCGGGCGGGCGGGCGGGCGGGCGGTCCCGGCCCAGCCCCGCTCCGGGCGCCGTCCAGGCAGACCCAGGCACGGCCCCTCTTTCCAGCCGCCAGCCTCGCCCTGGCTCTGAACGGCGTGGTCACCAACACCGTCAAACTGATCGTGGGAAGGTAAGTCGCTCACCCGGCGCCGGCCCCTGGCCCTGGCCCCGGCTGGAAGCCTGCCTCGGCCTCCGCTTGCGGGCGCGGCGGGAGGGGCCGGCCCCTGCCCACCGCGGTGCTTTCCGCCCCAGCCCCAGCGGAGGCCGAGCCTCAGCCGCAGCGCAGCTGTCTGCCCTAAGAGTCCTCACGTAGGGCGACTCCCTTTTCCTGCTCTGGAACTAATGCTTTTCTCGTTGCATAGATTATCCTCGTCCAGTTTCGTTATCCTGCCTGGGACGCCTCCTGACCACAGTTAACAAGCTCATTGTTACTGCCGGGTACAACTGAAAAATGCTTTCCGGCAGTGGAAATGATGCGTGTCCGACGCTTGCTTCTTCCAGGCCGCGCCCAGACTTCTTCTACCGATGCTTCCCGGATGGCCTGGCCCACCCTGACCTGAGGTGCACCGGGGACAGCGACGTGGTGAACGAGGGCCGCAAGAGCTTCCCCAGCGGACACTCCTCCTGTAGGGCTCCTCGGGACCCCACTTCTCTGCTTGCTTCGGCATCGGTGCATTTGACCTGGGAAGCTTGTGGGGGTGGGGCCATCCAAGCCGGCGCTGCACCAGAACAGGACCCCTCCGCCTCAGTAATCACCCGCTGCTCCACTGTGCCTCGGCCTGGGGCGTCACAGCACTAGAGGGAGGAGGCTTTCCACCGTCTTAGTCATTCCCCTCTTGAGCGCTGTTGTGTCGCGTGCTGCGCAGCGTTTAGGCTCTTACCTCATTCAGAGCTCGCAGTCACCCACGGCAGTGGTGCTGAGAGGCAGGAAATTAAACGACCTGCCTGCGTCGTAAAAACTGCGCAGGTAAAATACAGAAACCCTGGGGAAAACAAAGTCAAGCCCTTCATTAAAGCTCTTCTTTTCTGACCGTCAGTGACCTACCCCACAAGTGTACCGAAGGGCCTGCGCCTGCGCGTGACAGCGGCGGGGTCTCCCTTTCAGTTGCGTTTGCAGGTCTGGCCTTCGCGTCCTTCTACCTGGCAGGAAAGTTACACTGCTTCACACCGCAGGGCCGTGGGAAATCCTGGCGGCTCTGCGCCTTTCTGTCGCCTCTGCTCTTTGCAGCTGTGATTGCACTGTCTCGGACTTGCGACTACAAGCATCACTGGCAAGGTGAGCAGCGTTGGGCCTGGCAGGGATTCTCACTAGCAGGCGCACGGAGGAGCGGTGCGCGTCAGTGCAGGCCAGGCCGGGCGCATGCGCTCTGAGGACGGGCGGGGCTCGCATCCACAGGAGACGCTTACTTATTTTCCTGGTACTGGAGGACCGAACTCAGGACCTTGTACTTGAGAGGCAGGCACTGGAAGCACTCAGTTAAATCCCTGGCCCTGAAGTTCACTTTTTAAAGATTCCCAATAAGGCATGTTCTAATCCTCCCACCATCTGAAGTATCTTAAGTCAAGTTAATTAAATTCCATCTGTAAGAAACGTTTATAAACCAGCATGGTGGCACGTGCTCATGGTCCCAGATCCTCAGGAAACGTGGGCAAGAGCATCACTTACACCCAAGATGGAGGGCCAGCCTGCACAAGATAGAGACCCTGTCTCAAAAGGAAAAACAAATTTTATAAAATACAGCTCCGTTTACTCTCAAAAACTCAAGAACATATAAAATCACAATTAAAGACTTTAAGTTGAATGCTATACAAAAATTACAGAGGTGTTCAGGGAGGGGGGTTATAAGCTTTTAAAAAACACAAAACTCATGACAGTGTACGCTACAGACCCTGAGGTGGTTTTTTGGTTTTTTTTGGTTTTGTGGTTTGGTTTTTTTTTTTGAGACATGGTCTCACTTTGTAGTTCAGGCTGGCCCTGAGCTCAGCCTCCAACTCACGTCACAGCATCCTCCTGCCTCTGCCTCCTGAGTGCTAGGATTACAGGCGTGAGCCACCACATCCAGCACTGAGGTATGTTCTTAGAGAAATCGAACTCAGAACCTTGCGCTTGCCAGGCAAATAGCAGACCACAGAGCTAAACACCTGGCCCTCGGGTGCCGTGTTTAAAGAATGAGCACGGAGGGACAAGTCCTCAAATTTCTTTGTCTGGGACCCCCAAAATGACAGCCGCTCAGAGAGTAGTAACATTACATGAACTTGCGTCATTCTGAATTTAGAAAACTCTAGTCCACTGAGCAGCGCTTAGGTTTGGTGTTTAGGGAACAGTGACGGCCTCTGAGACAGAGGGGTGTGGAAAGCGTCACGTGGAGGGGAGGGCCCAGCGCCCCCGGGCACAGTGTGGTCGCAAGGTCAGGGCCTCACACACTGGTGTCTCAGTGCGTTCGGACTCTGGGACTGAGACCTCCATCCTCTCTGCAGATGTGCTGGTTGGGTCCATGATCGGCATGGCATTTGCCTACACGTGCTACAGGCAGTACTACCCTCCTCTGACTGACGCCGAGTGCCATAAGCCATTCTGGGACAGGCAGGTACCCCCTGCGCCCCCGCGCAAGTCTGGTGACTCCTGCCGTCTGGACGTGTAGAGGCTGCGCCCGCCTCCGTGGAGAACAGGGCCACGAGGCTCCTGAGGAGACGGCACGAGACGAGGGCCGGCCGGACAGCACGCTTACGTGGTCCCACCTGGCACAGCTGTCAGGAGGTCCCGGGGGCTGAGGGGAGTGTCCCCCGGACCGGCATCCGAGATCCAGTGCTTTTCAGTTTAGCAGAAGTGCCACTCTTGGAAGAATGCCTGTTTTATCCTGGGAGCTCATTATCAAACTTGATTTCTCATAATTCAGACTCTTAAATTCCATCAAACCTCAAACGTGAAAAGGTCCGGTTTGGGTTAATTTACCAATGTCCTGCACAGCTCTCTGAGTCCAGCTGTGGTCCTCTTGTCTGAACAACGTGAGCAGAGACATGTTGCTGAACTGCTAAGAAAACGGTAAAAAGAAACTGGTCCCTGTGGTCTCAGCACCGACAACACTGACTGTGCCTCCCCCGAACCCAGACTGCCGCTGGCCTGGGGCAGGGAGGGGACGACGGCCGGATCACAGGGGCGACAATCAATGTCTGTCTTCCTCATAGGGAACCTTAGGACATCATAACTTCCTGTTCTTGTGATTATATTTTAAACAACTTCCTCTTACTTGTATCTTCCTGTAATATTATCTTTAATGCATTTTTTCCCCCTCAGTGAGCCTCACGGTCAGATAAAATGGTGAATGTGTGTGGTTTGTGCTCATGACGTCATTCAGGGGCTGGACAGAAACGCCAGCCTGCCCAGCGGCGCGGGTGACGCAGCTGCAGCGCCGGGCGACGCTCCCACGTGCCCAAGGCCCTCCCTCTGGCTTGCCTGCACACCGCCAGGCTTCAGATCCACAGCTGCGCCTGCCTGTGACACACACACCACTAGTGAAGGGGGGAGAACATGTGTTAGTTCTTTGACCAAAACTGTATTCCCTAAACTTATTCTAGAAAAATGAGAAGGGAGAGAAAATAGTTACCGCCTTGTTCTTTCCATAATAGATGAGGTCTGGTAAGAGTAGGCAACTGGTCAGTCGAGTTTTATTTCAGTATTTACCAAAGTTTTAAATATAACCATGTAAAAAACAAACATTTTAAAAGTGCAAAATATTAGAAAGCTGATCGTTCCATGCAAACCACCTCTCTCTGAGATACGCAGTACTAGTTCTGTGACTGGGAACCCGTAGTGATGCTACACTGGAGTTTAAAGCAGGACCGGTCGAGATTGCACATGATACAAGTAAAGCAGCTGAGTACCTTAGCGGTAAGTAAAAGGCCTCCCTGTCAGCATCACTTCCTGCCTGTGAAATAGTTACGCTCAGCAGGGGGATGGCAAGAACTCGCAGTTACCTCTCCCTCCACCCGGGCGAAAAGAACTTCTTTCCATTGTTTTTTGAGACAGCCTCAGTAAGTAGCTCAGGCTGGCCTAGAATCAAGTGATCCTCCTGCCTCAGCCTCCCAAGTGCTAAGATTATGGGCAGGCACCACCAGGCATGGCAGAACCATTTCTCGGTCCACTAGCCCTCAGGGTCAGGCTCCATCCTTATCTTTGGCTCACTCTCAAATAGTACTTATTCTGCTAATGTGAACAGTAAACATAAAATTAAAGAGAGCAACTTACAGGTGTACTCTTTAGTGTATACTCAGTGCTACGTAAATACTCAGAGCTTACGGGTAAAGATGTCACGTAGCCTCGAGGCTCCCGCAGCTCCCTTCCCCTCACGCGAGCCCTTAGACACGGTAAGCACCGGACACCAGGTCCCGCCCGCAGCCTGCACACCCTGCCCTCCCACCCTGACCTCCAGGGCCCCGGGATTCACTTTCCTTTTTCACTCTTTCCCCCAAGGATAGCAACTGCTGTCGTCTAAGAGATGACTTTGGCGACGATTAAATGCCACACTCCAGATACCATGATACAACCAGACAAAAATGATACAAAACAAAACAGTGTGCCTGCCCCTGCCATGCCCCACGAGGGACCAATGAAAATCCGGGAGGGAGTAGGAAGGAGCCTCAGAAAGGGACCTGTCAAGACGATGACAATGCTCATCGGTGGAAAAATGTACAGTGATGTCTTGGGAAAAATTAATCCAGTTACCCACGTTTGAGAGCAATTTCACTCTGTGGGCTCCAGACTAAGCTGCCAGTGACTACAGTCACTGCCCTTGGCCCCTCTAGGTCTAGGTTATTCTCATGTAAGTAACTGCCCCACTCAGACTACAGACTCAAGTAACAGTGCTGGGCCAGGAGCATTTTAAACGAGCATTCTAGACAGTACCTAAGCAGACGAGTGTCTGGCGTGGCGTCCGTGAGGGAGCCCTGGCCTCTGCGTCGGGCCACTCTCTTCTGAGACAAGCTCACCAGCTGCCAGACCGGGCTCCAGCGTGTGACCCTCGGGCCTCAGCAGCCCACAGGGGAATACAGGCACGTGCCACCACTTCCGGCTACAAGTGGCTTTTAGAAGAAATCATAGTCCATCTTGGCGGAGTGTCAGCTGACTTAAATCTTTTTCACCTTAGAGGCATGGTTGAAAGATCTAATTTACCACCTCAGCAGCCCGTGACGTCCGACTGCTCGCTCTGCAGCTTCTCCCGCCACACTCGTGCTCTCGGCGGGCCACAGGGCTCGTGGTGAGTCCCAGAACATGCGACTAACGATGAAGGCCACCAGCTCCAGCGTAGGCTGGGGACGTCAGGCCCCCAACGGCTACAGGACAGAAAAGGGCTGGGGCTGCAGGTAAGCAAAGACCAATCCTAGTGCTGACCTGGAGTCCCCTACCCCGGAGTATGGTGCAGATGGTCTGTGATATATGACACCTGGCTTGATCAAGCGATATAAAGTGTGAGCTGAATTGTTTAAGACTTACAGCAGCTCAAGCAGCTGGGAAAGCAGAAGCAGCACAGTGATTCCTAGCAATAGTCTGTAAGAAGGCTTATTATTAGGGTGCACTTCCATCTTTATGCAGTAAATGCAGAAAAGAAACGCAGCCTAAAAAGTCACCCAGTGACCAACCCCACACCCACTGAGACTTAGCTTTCGGCTCCAGGGAACTCTAGAAACGAGACTTGTAGATCTCAGTAACTGGAACGTTTTCTAAAGTAAGCATTAATTTCCTAGAGAAGTTTCTACCAACCCTCACCACACCAAACCCAGGCTGGACTGCGCTGTCCCCAGTAGTAAGCCACGAAGTGTGGCGGCTACTTTCCATCATCACAGTCAGGGGACAACTAGTCTCAGTAATGAGCGGCAAGTGTTCACCAGCTAGGGGGACAACAGCAGGGCCATCTGGGTGGGGGCTCCGGGCTGTCATCCCAGCACTCACGGAGGTTGAAGCAGGAGGACTGTATATTAGGGCCCAGCCTGAGCTACTTAGTGACTCAGCAAGACTCGGCCACAAAATCAAAAATACAAAAAGAGCTGGGAATGTAATTCAGAGTGAAGGCCCTGGGTTCAATGCCCAGTGCTGCCTCTGCCAAAAGAAGTGCTCAGGTGGTCCCTTGGTTTTCTCACTCCCCAAAGGAAGACATCTTTCAAGACCTCGAGGCTGAAAAGTGCAGACAACACAGCACGCACGCCCAGGGGGAGGAACCACAGAGAAGCAGGCAGCTTCCTGAGCCAGGCTCCTCTGCTGGCCAGCCAGGAGGAGTGGGGGAGAGTCAGCACACAGGCGCAGCTGCAGGCAGCTGTCAGGGTGGCAGGCGGAGGCAGCCAGGGTCTGACCTCAGGACGGGGTGAGCGCGTGACCACTGCCGCATACCAATCTCAGCTGATCTTAACTGCACATTCTGAGTTCAAATCCTGCAAGACAACAGATATCATCAGACAGACCTTTGTCTAAGTGGGTGACTGCATTCCCCTATCCCTTGGAAAATGAGTAACACCCTGGATTTTAGTGACAGGTGACAGAAAAACATATTTATACAGAACTCGAGGCTCTGTGTGGCTCCTTGTAAAAGTGTTGTCATGTGTGCACCATCCTGTGTACACGGCATTGAGAAGCTTACATCAGGCAGCAAGACGGGTCCCTTTTACTGTAAGGGCTGATCGAGGAAGATGCCCTGGGTCTGATAGATCTCTTTGAGGACCAGCAACACTGTATCTTCAGATTCCCTATAAGACAAAAACTTACACTGAAGAACAATAAACAGAACTAACATTTGTACTTCACATATTTTATACTTACATATACTTCACATATATTATTTTACTTAATCCACATATGTACTTTTTAAGTCTGACCTGAGAGATGTAACTGGCGGTGATGACTAGAAAGGGCCAAGGCGCTGCGTCTGGAAACATGAAGAGCCGCAGGCTGCAGTGCCGCCGGCAGGGAAGGGGCTGCCGGGCATGCATGAGGTCCTAGGTTCAAGCCCCAACACCACCCAAGCAGAGCAAAAAACTGACTAAGAACTATTCAGTCCAGAGTTCTCTCCAGGGCCTTCACACAAAGCCGTATCCCCAGCTCTTTTGAATTTTCTTAATTTTGAGACCACTCAATCACCAAGTTGCCCAGAGTAGGCTTGAACTTGTGACTCACCTGCCTCAGCCTCCCTGGGTGGTGAGACTAGTGGTGCGCAGCGCCCCTCCTCCTCCCAGGATGCTGGACTGTAGGGGTGCGGCGCCCCTCGTCCTCCCAGGATGCTGGACTGTAGGGGTGCGGCGCCCCTCGTCCTCCCAGGATGCTGGACTGTAGGGGTGCGGCGCCCCTCCTCCTCCCAGGATGCTGGACTGTAGGGGTGCGGCGCCCCTCGTCCTCCCAGGATGCTGGACTGTAGGGGTGCAGCCCACCTGGCTTTCTTTCTGGTGGTGCTGGGATCGAATCCAGGCCTAGCACATGCTGGGCAAGTGCTCCACCACTGAGCTGGCCCCGGCCTCCCACAGTTTACTCCGAGACATCACTGAAGAGCAATCCAGCTGTCTACCTTCACCTTTTAAAATGTATTCACTTTTTGAAAAGGTAATAAAATCCTCTCATTCAGCAATCAAGAAAACAATGACATCTCCTTCCCACCCATTTCTCTACTACCAGTTCCCGTTCTCTGACAAGCGATGTTAGTAATTTCTCGTGCATTTTCCAGACACTACTGAGTGTGTACAAGCAATTTACTCCATCCACAGATCAGTGTAGGGGAACTCAGTCTGAAAAGGTAACATTCACAAATGTCTCCATAGGATCCAAGCTGCTGCAGACCTGTGCTCACACACCCCTCTGGGGATCTAAGGAAATCGACCACGTTCTCTCCAGGGAAGATCACATACACAGACACTTGAAATTATAGCAGGAATCTCACTGGACTCATAGGCTGCCCCACCCCCACTCCAGTCTTAGACCCCAACAGAAGAAACTTCTATACCAAGGGGGAATTAGCTCTGGCGCAGACAGTACAGCTGCATAAAGAAGCAGATTAATAAAGAACAGCAACTTCAGAAAGTGTCCCTTTTTAAAAATTTTTGTTTTGAGACAAGGTCTCACTCTAAATCACTAAAGTGTACAGGCGTGGCTCAGACTTCCCAGAGTTCTAAAATTTCAGATAGGCTCCACCACGTCCATTCCTGAAAAGATTTTTAAAAATACACCATAGTTATATAGAGAGAAGGGACCAATTAGTAGAAACAAGATGAAATTCTTAGGAAGTTTTTCCAAAAATTCCTCTCAATTTCAAATGTTTTGAATTTCAGCTTTTGGTCTTTAAATTTTAAATCATCTACTGCTATCTGCTCAGAAATGTAAAAGCAGATTAGCAGAGATCACCCTTAAAGAGAACAGTACTTTATAGCCCCCTTATCAAGCTGCACATGCTCAACTGCACTTTGATTTCGTCATGGCCCCTATTCTATTTATTGGACAGAACTGATACTGACTATATCATAAAAACCTCCTCTAAGAACTTAAGGCTTGTATTTTATTAAAGTTATTTTCCTAGCTTTATAATTTTCTTTACTTCAATTTCTTCAGTGATTATGCTGTAACACAGAGTTCGATAAGCACAATTTACTCATTCTTTAATCCACTGTGTAATTGTTTAATAATAATAAATTCTGATCTATCTATAAATGCTTTCAAAAGTTTCTTAAAATATGTTCAGTAGGGCTGGAGATTTAGCTCAGTGGTTCCGGCGCCTGTCTTGCAAGTGCAAGGGCCCAGGTTCCATCCCAGGTAACCACACACAATACTGGGCGTGGAGACTCACACTCCAGCAGCAACCAGCACCACATACCACAGTGCCGGGCGTGGTGGCTCACGCCTGTAATCCCAGCACTCGGGAGGCAGAGGCAGGAGGATTGCTGGGATGTGAGTTTGAGGCTGAGCTCAGGGCCAGCCTGAACTACAAAGAGAGAACTGGTCTCAAAAAACCTAAAAAAAAAAAAAAAAATGTACATATAGCACCTCAGTAATAGCACCTGAGAGGCTGAGGGAGGAGGATCACTGGAGTTCAAGGTCAGCCTCAGCTACACAGTAAGATCAAGGTCAGCCTAAACTGCATAGTAAGACCCTATCTCAAACAAACAAAAAGTTCAGTAACAGCCAGGTGTGATGGGTCACACTTATAATTACAGCTATTTCAAAGGCCAAGGCAAGTGTATTCCAAGTTTGAGGCCAGCTGGGGCAACGTTATTAACTAATCCTATCTCAAAATAAGATAAAATTAAAGGCCTTGGGTACCTAGCATACATAAAGCCTTGAGTTCAGAACTGCCAAAAAATAAAATGAAATAAGTTTAAAAACAGTAAGGTCCACATTTCAGTCTGTTCACAAGCACCCGAAGTGGCATCATTAGCTCCATGGTCTGTGCAACTATAAAATAAAATGCACTTAAACCAGCGCATGCTGTGTGTGTATGGAGGGAGCACTGGGGATTAATCTCACGCTACCAGAGCCATGTCCACAGCCCTTTCTATTGTGTACACACTGGCCCATCCTCCTTTCTCTCCATTTATCAATCTTCTGTGAAACACACCAAGACGGACTTACCAGTAGCACAGGTGACTTTGTAAAGCAAACAAATATTCATTGAAACTCTCGATGGGCTTCTCCTGCAGCACGTGGTCGATACGCTGGCCTCTGTTCAGCATCCCCACGTGGATGGGCGGAGTTCCCCCCTTCCCTGCCGTGCAGGTGTCTTCTGCGCTCGCCTCTGGACAAGGGACAGCAGTGTCAGGGCCGAGCAGCCCGGGACCCAGCTGTCCTACTGCTTCCCCGGCTCCAGCTCAGAGCCGCTCTTCCACCCTCTTCTCTGCACTCTTAGAAGATCCTCTAACTTAACTCACACTAATTTTGCCCAAATCCTTTCTTCTACTTAACATAACTTATCCACCACAGCTTTGAGAGCTACGTCACTGTCCAGAGTTTAAAAACTAAATGTAAGCAGGAGGAGAGCTCTTTAGGAAACCGAAAACTAACAGTGAAATTGAATGGCAAGTATCCCAGCTGCAATCAAACTGACCAGCAGTCCCCAGACATTCCTCCTGAAAAAGAAACACTTCACAGAGGGGCTCTGAACTCACTCCCACAGCCCTCAGTGAGGAAGCCTCGCGCACAGGTTCTCTGACATCGTACCTCACCTATCTGCCCTAAGTGTGGACACGGCAGACTTGGCAGAGCTGGAGGCCTTGTTGTAACTCAGAGGACAGGTCCCACACAATAAAAGGGGAAGGAAAGAGGCCCTGGGGATGAGAGCCCTCACAGAGGAGTCTCTCCTCCTAGGCCTAGGCGGGACTTGGTGTGCAGTGTCACTGACCACTGGCCTGCTCTGAACTTGACTCGGGTTCTGCTTCAGCCTCCTCTGCAGTCTCTGCTTGTAAGGCAGGGTACGGGGCTCTGGTGAAGGACTTCCAGGCCATGCGCAGTGAACCCAGCAGGTTGTTCTTCAGGTCCATGCTCATCCTGGTTAAGCCCTCTCTTAGTTCTGCAACACATACGACACATACAACACACTTATGAAGTGCATGGGGTCCAGCAGGGCAGAATAAATGAATGAAGTCCATTTCGTTTGCACTGGCTGGAGGTCTGAAGTTGCCAAGCCCCATACACAGACTTGCCTAAGTGCATCCGCTTCCTGCCTTTATGATGTGGGATCAGCATTGGCTCAAAGTCCATCCCTGGAGCCACCATTGGTTCAATTCTATACGCCACAGGATCAAACTACACAGGAAAAACAACAGCTCTATTTATTCCTGCTAGAGCAAGACAGTCTGGCAAGACAGTCCTAGGAAGAATTACAAATCCACTCAGAACTAGATCTAGATGTTCTTCCCCCTGTTTCAGATCAACACTACCTAACAGTAAATTCTCTATCAGAGACTGGTATAGAAAAAAGCAAATCTCTACCAAATATCCCGAATATTCAGGAAAAAAAAAAAAATCACACTAGTAGAACAATGCTTACAGGATGATAAATATTGAAGAAACCTTTGCATGTTGGAAATCTGTAATTGGGGTCAATTCTCTTCAGTCCTCGGACAGTAAGGAACATTCCAATGGGAGACCCAAAGGCGAAGAATATTTCGGGCTTGTAGATGAGCCGCGGGTACTTCACCGAGACCTGGAAGAGGGAACACAGACGTCTCTCACCACTAACGAGAGGCACATCGGCCATGGCGAGGGCGTTAGTGTGGTCACCTGCCCGATGCTGACGTCCAGGTACGTGTCCTCCCCGGCGGCACCTGCGCTGCCACAGGGCTGAGATGCTCTAGGGAGGCTCACTCCTGGAGCTGGCCGCATGCTTGGTCCAGAAATATCCTGAGGAATCAAGAGACATAAGTGAGCTATTACACAGTAAAAAGAGCCAAAGGATGAAAGGATGTTTGGGCATGTGTGGCACTGCACCTCTGTAACCCCAGCCCTGGGAGGCTGAGGTGGGAGGCCGAGGCCAGCCTGGGTGACACAGTGAGTTTCAGGCTGGCCTGAACTTACAGAAAAACCCAGCCTCAAAAAAAAAAAAGATGCTTGGGGAAGTTTTAAAATGATAACCAATAATTTTAGGGAAAAGCCTTCACAAAGCAAGATAAAGCTAGTGTGTTGTCTTAAATTATGAATATGTGCCTAAGAAAATGAAGCCACACATAGCCATCTGGGCGGCAGGGGGGAGTTCAGCAGCCAGCACGAGGGAAGGCAGGGCAGAGTGGGCAGAGGAAAGGCCGAGTGTCCCTCGGGAGCTCCGTGAAGGGTGCACGCTGCAGTCAGGGCAAGTCAGGGTCTCGGGACACAAGAGAGAAGGAGGCCGTCAGCTAAAAGGGGTCAGCCAAGACAGGGAAGGAGCCTGCTGTCCAGGAGCGCTGAATGGAGACAGTGCCCTTGGGAACATTATACTCAATAAAACACGCCAGTCACACAAGACCTTTCCTCACAGGATCCCACTGACATGGAAATGCTGAAATCAGCAAATCTACAGAGACAGAAAATAGATCACCGGCTGACAGGACTGAGGGCAAAGGTACAAATGAGCCATGAGGTTTCTTCCGGGGTAATGGAAATGTCCTAGAGTCAGACAGTGGTGATGGTCACGAAACTCTGTGAATGCAACAAAAATCACTGCAGCGTACACTTTAACAAGGTGACCCGGGCAGTGTGTGATGTGATCTGGGGATGTAGTTCAGTGCAAAGACCCTGGGGTTTGCTCTTTAGTACCAAAAGAAAAGAAAACTGAAAAGCACTGAACAAGAATCCTGGAAGTCAGGCATGGCACTGCACACCTGTGACGTCAGCACTCAGGCGGTTGAGGCAAGAGATCACTGTGAATTTGAGGTCAGCCTGGGCTAAACACTCAGTTCAAGACCAGCCTGAATTACAGTGAGAGTCCGTCTCAAAACAGATTTTTTAAAAGTATGTATTTAATGTCTAAACGAGTCAAAGATCAACTCCTAAAACTAGCTTCATGTGGCGGCGTATACCTGTATTGCCAGCTGCGCAGGAGGCTGAGGCAGGAGGAAAGCTTACTCCCAAGCGTTTGAAGCCTCCCCAAACAGCACAGCCAAGACCCCAGCTCCAGAAGCAGAGATTCTCAGCTTGGCAAAGCCGCATCTCAAAAAATATACCATGGATGCTCAAGAGCTGCTCAGTCCAACAAGCTGTGTTAGGTACATACCAGCAAACTTCTTCTGCTTTGAAAATAGTTTATTATCTTCTTTCTTGGTCCTAAAGGAATCCCCATGTCCTGAAGATCTCTCTCTGTGCATAAGGCCTAGGCATAGAAAACCACGTATCTTTTATTCTAGGCAAAATACAATCAAGGAAAAGACAAGCACTCTTGTGGTTCCCCAGTGGTACGCCACTCACAACATGGGCAGGCTGCTCTATACCTCAAACAAGCTGAAGAAGCGACAGTATCGCACCACCGTAATACAAGTAACACTGTGCTATCAGTTCAGAACTGCGGGGTGTGGGGGCGTGCACCTGGAAAGCCAGCATCTGTGAGGCTGAGGGGGTTAATCACTGGAGTTCAAGGCCAGCCCAGACTACACACAGACCGTCTCAAACAAAACAACAGAACTCTGTTGAAATTGGGTTCTAAATGACTTAATTACAGAGAAACCATTCTAATCTCCACGTTACTTGCCGAGACGGGACTGACGGACACACGGCGCGAGGACACAGCAGACAGAGTCAGACACGACTGATCAACAAGGGACCTCAATTTAATGCTGATCAGTTTACCGGGAAGAGTTCCTGTAGCCTCTCAAGAGATGCTGCTTCATCCTTAGACCACTGTGCACTCAAGCGCCCAGACTAGTCTTGAAGTGGCAACCTCCCTGCCTCAGCCACCCGGAGTGCCGAGGTTCCGGGCCTGTGCCCCCACCCAGGCTAGCTCTTTTGAACTTTAAACTCCCACAAAGCAAAGATCACTGTATGATAAAAAGTACACAAAGGATGCTAACAAACATGACCAACGAAAACGAAGTACTTATGTAAATAAGAAGCTTCTAAAGGGCAAGCTCTTCAGAAACATGATGAAGCTAAGTAAAAATACACACGTGGTTTGCATCAAGTTTTAAAAGATTTTTACCAGAGCTTCCTTATCTACTTTCTCCTTCTCGAAGATATTAAAGAACTCGGAGAGCTGAAGTTTCTTCAAATCCTCCTCTAGGGTTGCTGTGTCTCCATGATCCATAACAGTATTTAGTGAATCCTAAAATGAAATCATAAAGGTCATGTTTTCAAAATACTTACTTTCCTTTATCAGTACCACTTTGTGACTTAAAATGTATTATATAAAATTCCCATAGTATCTTAACTTTAATAAATTATAACATGCAAAATATAAAGACTGATTTCCAAGTTTCTATACTTTCAGTTAAAAATGTATGTGTATGTATACTTTTTTTTTCCTTAATAAAGTGAATTTTATTTATTTATTTATGTTTGGTGGCTACAGTCTTGGCCTTGCTATGTAATTCAGGCTGGCGTGGCCTTGAACTCACTACGCAGCCCAACCTGGCCTCAAACTTGCAACATCTCTCCTGCCTCAGCCTCCTGAGTGCTGGGATTACAGCCTGCACCACCATGCCCAGCTAAAAGCATATTTTTAAATGAAGGAGTGACTGAGTGTCAGAATATTCTCCTCACCATTTCAAAGTATCTACTGAGCTGAAGATCACCTAAGACCAAGCCCCTCTGAAGAGCTCCAGGCCCAGAGTGGAGACCTGCCCACTCACAGGAAAGGATAAACCGAGTCAGCAAACATCAATTAGCACTCAACACTGTCTGTGATGGGTGCCCACACTACTTTGTTTCACTAAAAGATCACATCAAGCCATTATCAATTTATATCCAATTAAATTTTGGGGGGAGGGGTGCCAGGGGTCAAACTCAGGATCTTGAGCTCGAGGCAGATACCGGAATTCACTCTTCGTGGCCATACAGGCAAGGTCCAATTAGGTTCATGATTCTACAATTCATTAACGGATCACTAATGCAGATTATTTTGTCTTTTATTCTGAGACAGGGTCTCTTATGTAGTTTAGACTGGCCCTGCACTCATTACATAGTCCAAGGTGTCCTCGAATTCCAGGTGATCCTCCTCCCTCAGCCTCTCAAGTGCTAGGTTAAAACAGGGAAGCACCACCAACCCTGGCAGTACTGCATGTTTACAAAGGGAAATCAAGATACCTGTAGTTATTTTAGAACATGACAGTTATGTGTAGAACATTCTATCACTCAAGAATGATATAATTACTGGCCTGTTGAACACAAATTTAATATCATAGTATTAGACTAAAGTCAGCCAAAGCCAAAAATATCTACAAATCTTTATTATGGAATACTACCAGGCAGCCTATCTAGACATCTAAATTACCTTTTCACTGTCAATATCCCCAAAAGAATCTTTCTGATTTGTTAGGATATCAAACAATATAAGCGAACCTATAAGTAAAATAGAAGAAAAAAGGGACAGTTTCTAAGTATTAGCACTAAATTGCTACCTTTTATACAAAAGTCATCAGCCAACGATATATGTAAGCGAATCGAGGAAGCAGGGCACCTTCCGGCTCAACCCCCACCCCCCACCCCCCACCCCCTGTTGCAGACGCTGTGGGCTTCCAAATCCAACACCTCCAGGGCGTCTGCTTCAAAAGCAAGCATCCTTCACCTGCAACCGGCTTCTCTGGTTACCGAGAACTCCTCCGTTACCTAAACTATGACCAGCAATGGATACACCCCCTTTGAAGTCAGGGTTCCTCTGCAGAAACAGTGTGTAGATTCGGTTCATCTCTGAAGCTACTGTGTCCACAATAGTCTGGCAGTAGGTGGGGCTGTTGTAGAAGAAGACATCCAGGATGGTGTCGTTGGTGAAGTGCCGGAGGCGGTTGATGCTGGGTAGGGTAATCCGCTGCAGATCTCTACAAAAAGAAAAGGCTTTCAACAGCAGACCCCAAAATCACTGCACAGCCACTGATTATCCATCTTACCTGCACAGTAGAGTCACTAGTTCACTAAGAGACTGTCTATTTATAGGAAAAACAAAAGATGGAGAAATGTATAGTGATCAGCAAAACTCAGAGTATAAACAACCCGACAAAACAGCCCGGGTTAATCCACAAGTTTTAAGAGAGTAAGAGAACTGCAGTGGTGGTGCACACCTGCAATCCTGGCACTTGAGAGGCTGAGGCAGGAGGGCTGCAAGATGGAGCCCCGCTGAGGCAACGCAGTGACTCAGCAAGGCTGCTCCAAAAAGCAGAGGCTGAGGACGTCCTCAGAGCAAGGCAGTGGATTCTACCCCAGTATCACACAGACGAATGACACACCGAGTTGAGAGACTTACCATGTGACCGCAGCGTGCGGTCACTATTCATAGCCCACTTCAGTGTACGCGTATGTGCACAGACATGCACAGAATCACATTTGGGCTGGGGTACCGCTCAGCGGTGGTGTGCCCGCCTGGCACGCCCAGGGCTCCAGCTGGGTCAATCCTCAGCACCACACCAAAAAATCACATTTATTAAGACAAACAGAAACGTGAACAGTGGCTACATATATGATGGTATTAGTATTTTTAGATGTGATAACTCTATTAGCCATATATCTACAGGTTTTGCTATGGAGTCTGGGCTGGCTCTGAACTCACTACATAGCCAGGTTACCTCTGAAGTAACAATGATCCTACTGCTTCATCCTCCCCAGGGCTGGGATTATAGGAGTGCATCACCACACTCAGCACGGATGCATTTTTGACAGCATGTCTAAGATATGATTAAAAATAATATGGTGGAGGGTCAGGGATTTAGCTCAGTGGTTCCTGCCTCCCAAGTTTGAAAAAGGAAAAAAAAAAAAAAGACAAAAAATAATATAAAAAAAGAGAAGAGTGAGAAGATACAACAGGGCAGAACCAACATGTGCTGAGTTCTGTTGGAGCTCCATAAGCACACATGAAGATTAACTACATAAATGTACAATGAAGTTTATTTTTATAAAGACCAAGCAAATTCAGGTGCTCAGCTATAATCTAAGCACTCAGGAAGAATGAAGGAGGACTACAAATTTGAGCCCAACCTAAGCAACTTACTGAGACCTTGTCTCAGGATAAAAATTTTAAAAAAGGGATGAGAATGTAGCTCAGCCGCAGCACCTAGGACCAATCTTCAAAACTTGGGGGCGTGGGGGCCGACTAACTAAACATACACGAGGGTTTTCCTTGAGGAGCCCTTTGTCCTGTACTGAGGCCACCGCTCACCCTGGGCCAGGGCTCGCCTGTGCCGAACAAGTGCTCGGCCACTGGGCTATATCCCCAGCCCAGCACAGTTTTCTACAAAGTAAAAAAGACAGTTTAAAAAGCCAGAAAGCAAAGGCAAACACAACTTACAGCTGAGCAAGGAGGACCACGTCAACACAGCCTAGGTCAAGTCATGTCAAAAGTCTTCTCAACATTTTCAGAAATATTCCTCAAATATCCAGCGATTTTTGCAATTTAGAGAGAGCGATGTGCCTTTAGTGATCTTTTAGCGTCAGTTAAAATATTACAGGATGTGAAACTCCTACCTAATAAAGCAAGACCATCCCACCACAGTGGGATGTCCAGGGCATGGGATATACTCAGATGAGAGGGCACTAAGAACCCAGACACAGAACAGGAAGAGCCATTCCTGAGACCTGCGCGGAACGGCGGCCAGCCGCCCCATGGCTCTGTCGTGAACGTCTCTTCCTGGAGAGCCCCCAAAGCTCGGTGTCTGTCACCGGCATGAAGTTTACCAACAGCACCACAGGGCTGAAACCCGGGAGTCACTGTGCCCATTACTCTTCGCATCACAAATGCTGATTTTGATGGAGCTTTCTTCTCTGTTTGAAATCTGGACTGATATTTAAATCTATTTTTTGTGTGTGGTACTGTGGGTCAAACTCAGGACCTTGAGCTTGCCAGGAAGGCAAAGAACAACTGAGCTAAGCCCTGAGGCCTGGACTAATATTATTTAAATATGATTACAAAAGGAGCAGCAAAATATTTTGGACATCTTCCTGTATGGCTGAGCTTCCAGGCTTTCTTTTTTTTTGAGCCATGAGACAGAATCTCGCCTTGAACTCACTATGTAGGCCAGGCTGGCCTCGAACTTGTGGCAGTCCTCCTGTCTCAGCCTCCTGAATGCTTGGGACTAGCGATGTTCCCCACAAAGCCTGGCTATGGCTGGGTCTGACATCTGCAAATGGAAATGCTTTATGTACTAGCAGAAAGCAATGTGTACTTTTAATGTTTTAAAAATGAAGCTTTGAGAGTAAACACGGGAAGATAAGAAAGCATACTAAAGGTACCTATAGCTTTTTACTAGACTGAGTTGGATTTAATAATGCATCTCTAAGAAACTTCAAACATACAATCAACTATGGCAGACATGGCCCCGCGCTCACTGAAGACCAGCTAAGCGCATAAGGCGTTACTCACACATCCACCCCGGTCGAATGCAAAGGGCTGTGCCAATTGACTGGAAGAAACTCTACTCTTCCAATCTGCTGATTTTCTTGAGCTTTCTTAAAATGTGTCTGTAGCAAGTTCAAGGAAACACTGCGAAAATCATTAACTGGAAAAGAAAATTAATTCTGCATCACTGGAGAGGCAATTAACGCACAGAATTAGCATGTAACAGCTGAAGAAATAACACACTGCCTAGCCACATCTGCTCAGGACACACAATGACCTGAACCAGAAACAGTGAAGTGGCACTCAGGAAAAACGAGGAGCACCGGGAAGAGAGGGCCTCCTTCCAGATACAACCTCCTTTCTATGTCAAGTGTCTCATCAAAAGAAAAACTAACCTGGGCTGAGGATGTAGCCCAAGTATAGTACAGATTTTTACTATAGTGGCATAGTGGCATTTACTACAGTGGCATAGTGTCCCCCTGGCAAGCACAATGTCCTGAGTTTGATCTGTGGTACTAAAAAAAGAAAAAAAAGAGAGAAAGAAAAAGAAAGGCTGACTTAAAATTGTGCTAATGGAGCTATTTCAATTTTTAAAAATTAGATGACTATAAATCAATTAATCTTGAAATCAGATTTCTATTCTAACTTCCTGGTTTTTATTAGTCCTTACCCAATACTTTAAATTTTTTTTAAATACAGTTTTTAAAATATTCAAAATTCTTATCATACTGTCTTAACCTTCCAGAAGGCCCCAGCATCATTCCCGTTTACACTTACACCCATTCGTGTTATGCTTGTATCTGGAGGTCCCCCCAAGCCTCATGGGCTCCTAGGGGGGCCTTCTGAGAGGGGTCTGGATGTAGAGTGTGTGACGCTGGGATTAAGGGTCGCTTACTAAAGTGGTCCGCTGACTGGCTTGACACCCTCCCCTCGCGGGGCAGCCTGGACCGAATATAAAAGGGCCAGAAAGAAGCTCCTACTACAGTCAGTTGCTTGCCTTTGCTGATTTCCACCTGCTGATTTCTTCTTCTGTGATGTCCCTCTGCTGTGTGACACTGTGCCTTGGAGCCTGGTGTGGACTGAAACCTCTACAAACTATGAGCTGAATAAACCTTTTGTCTTTTAACTTTGGTGTTGTCAAGTATTTTATCTCAGCAATGAGCAAAGCAACCAAGACATTCAGTAAAATAAGACTTCTATTTGAACAAATTTTGCATACTATCAAGTTTTAAAGACACTGCCTATTAAAGTTATACGAAGAATTTAAATCTTCCAATTATAATATCAAAAGGCTTCTGAGTATTGTAATCCCATCTACTAGGGAGGCTGAGGCACGACAGTAGGTTTGAGGCCAGCCTCTAATTATTAGGGAGATTCCATCTTAAAAAGGGTTCAGATATAATTCAATGCTAGAGTACTTGCCTAGCACACACAAGAACCTGAGTCGCTCAATAAAAATACCAGAGGTTGGGCCAGGGAGTTAGCTCAGTGGTTCCGGCGCCTGTCTTGCAAGCGCAAGGGCCCGGTTTGATTCCCCGGTAACCACATAACAATACTGGGTGTGGAGACCCACACCCAGCAGCAACCAGTACCACATACCACAGTGCCGGGCGTGGTGGCTCACGCCTGTAATCCCAGCACTCGGGAGGCAGAGGCAGGAGGATTGCTGTGATGTGAGTTGGAGGCTGAGCTCAGGGCCAGCCTGAACCAAAAAGAATATCAACTCCTGGCCTCAGGAATTTACTCGCACTCTGGGTTAAGCTGGGAAGCTTTACTGCTCGCCACATCCTCAGCTCTCCAAATCTGCTTACGAGCTAAGGCGATGAACTAAAGATGAGGCTTTATCTTGGGTCCCGTCGCCATGACTCACACACTCCCTGAACACTACCCACACGCTCTGCACACCTACCGCACTGCACAATGCTTCGGAAGCGGAGATCACACGCTGGCCCAATCCCGTGAACTACGAAGACCAAGTGATCTATCTGTAAGGGTTCCCCTACCAGGAAAATGAGAAGGAAGAGTCACTCTGTGTAATTAATCGTGCAATCTAAACTCAGTCACTGACAGTGAACAGGTTATGTGAGCAAGTTAAACTACAAATGGGTTATTTAAGAAACCCAAGGTGGTCCAACATTAAACTATTCAGTAAGAGTACATTTTGCTCATTTTTAATTTACCTGGAAGTAAGTCTATAAAAAAATTTCACTTTTTATTCTGAAATAATTGCAAACTACAGAAAACTAGAAAAAATAGTACGGAAACTCTCAAGTACATTTTAGAAATTAACTTTTTAACAACTGCCACATTTCATTATTCACTGTGTGTGTGAACACACAAACATAAAAATTTATTTTCAAATAAAAAATAAAAAATTTAATTTTCTGAGCCACTCAGGAGCAGGTTATGTGTATTTCCTAAGGACAGCCTCTTACATAATCACGGTATAGTTAGTGAAGCCAGCTACACTGACAGAATATTGTTACTACAATTCCATTTTTAATCAGTTGTCTCAATAATGTTTGGAATGATTTTGCTTTGTGGGTTTTTTTGTTTTTGTTCTGTTTTTTGGCAAGACCAGGGATCAAACTCAGGACTTTGTGCTGGCTCAGGCAGGTGTGGCTGTCCTGAGCTAAATCTCTGGCCCATGTACTGAATGTTTTTAAAGTTTAAAAATTTTAAACTCTTCTTTTTAAATTACAGAAAATTTAAGAGTTTATACAAGAGAAAAAATGAAATCTCTTCTATAAGATAAAAAGAATTTTATAATTCAATTGAAAATATTTTAAACCAAGGCCTGGGATTTAGCTTAGTGGTTCCAATGTCTGCCTGGCAAGTTCAAGGTCCCAAATTCGATGTTAGGTACCACACACCACAGTGCCAGGCATGGTGGCTCACGCCTGTAATCCCAGCACACAGGAGACAGAGGCAGGAGGACTGCTGTGAGTTTGAGGCTTGCCTAGGCTACATAGTGAGCTCAGGGCCAGCCTGAACTACAGAACAAGATTCTGGCTCAAAAAAAAAAATTTTTAAGTCAGCCCAGGGATTTAGCTCAGTGGTTCTGGCACAGGCCTCACAAGCAGAAGGTCACAAGTTCGATCCCTGGTACCACAAAAAACTCCCAAATTTAAAGCCAATCATAAGTGACTCCAGTTTGATGGCAATAAATAATCAAGTTCCTTTTGAAAAATACTGTTCCTGAGTTGAAAATCTTCAACGTTAGGAAACACCAGTATTAAATGTCTAGCAAGCAGGTAGATTCAACTTCTGAGAATAAGACTCAATCAATCCACCTGTGCTTAGCAACTACCAGATTAGTATTAGCAGGCTTCATCCTTCCCACCATATGTCCATCATATGTACTTAGCAGCTTTAAATAAATATTTACATCTATTAAAATTCTTAGTAGATGACACTATGCTAATCTGAATTTGACTAAGCCCAAGTAAAGAACATTTTTAAGCCTTGAGGTAATCCAAATGCACAAAAAAGTCACAATTTAAGGAATAAATAAGTTAATACAAAAGGTAGGAAAACAGTGAACAATCAACCTTACCACAGTGGATGTCGACAGAGATGTTCTCAACCCCTCTCTTCACTGTTCTTGGCCGGCCTTGCTCAGTGGGCACTGAACCCCATTCATCAGACCCTGCGACTGGCTGGTAATGCACCATGAGCTTCACAAGACCAGAGCAGTACAGTCGTGTTACAGTCATCTCTCCATTATGTCTACATGTATGAATTTTGTTTTTTGACACAGGGTTTCACTATGTAGCTCGCACTGGCCTTAAACTTGAGGTGATCTTCCTACCTTGGTCTCCTGAGTGTTAGGATTACAGATGTGTGCTCCCATTTCTGGCTATATAATACATTTTGAAGAACAGGAAGATATCTTTCAGTATATATAGTTGTTTGGGGTTTTTTTTAAGACAGGGTCTCACTTTGTAGTTCAAGCTGGCCCTGAACTCACTATTGTAGCCCAGGCAAGCCTTGAACTCATTGCAATCCTCCTGCCTCTGCCTCCCGAGTGCTGGGAGTACACACAGTTTTGACATGCAATTCTTAGAGCTGGGAGTACACACAGTTTTGACATGCAATTCTTAGAGCTTTAAATAAGGACCCTGAAAATATATTTGACAAAAAGATCTTTTAAAAATATCCTACATGTGAAAGATATACTCATAATGTATCTATGATTTTTTTAATCCTATAATGGCGTAAGTTTTCCTAAGAAAAATGAGTGTGAGCTGAGTGGAATAAATAACAATAGTGTAAACTTGAAGTTTCATTATGGTGAACCGAACATAAACTTGCCTAAGTATATCTGACACAAAGTCCATAGGGAAAAGAAGCCAAAGTTCTCCTTAGGAACGCAATAACCTTAACCTCAGTATCAGAGGAATGTTACTTCACTTTACCTTTGGATTATGTAATATAATAATTTCTCTATTGGGAGACTCCAGTTTCTTTTTCCATTCATCCAGAGTTACAGCAAGCATATAAGTTTCCTTAA
This sequence comes from Petromus typicus, assembly GCA_004026965.1. Classification (NCBI taxonomy): domain Eukaryota; kingdom Metazoa; phylum Chordata; class Mammalia; order Rodentia; family Petromuridae; genus Petromus; species Petromus typicus. The sequence continues at coordinate 56,100 of PVIR01008319.1, forward strand.
AAGAAAATACATTTCATCAGTCTTTCTAATAGCGTTTCCATTAAACTGAATTTCTAACAATACTACTAGATTAATGAGTTTCAGCAGCAATAAAATTCTCCAGTTTATCAAATTTATATTCAAATTCTTTTAAAATTACAACAGATAGCAGTACAGGACAAAGAAAAATACCACTCCTAATTCTATCATCTAGACTAGGTAACTACTATTCATCTTTTCATGTTAGTAATATTAATGTTCTCCAATTCAAAGAAAATAAATATCAAAAAGGCCAGGCCTGTGGTTTCAGGCTTGGTACAGTGGTATCTTGGTTCACAAATGCTTTTGTTTGGAAACAGAGGCATTTGGTGAAATTTGTTTATTCTTTTATCAGGGGACAAACACAATTGTGGCCATCTTTTCCAAAATTGTGTAACAAATTAAGTTCATGAACCAAGGTATTACTGTAATGATATCCACCAGGGGAAAATTTTAATTCAAAAGCTTAAGACAGTTTCTATAATATTTAATTTTTTTGTTTGTTTGGTGTTTTGAGACAGGGTATCACCGTATAGTTCAGCCTGGCCTTGAACTCACTATGGACCCCAGGCTGGCTTCAAACTCTCAGTGATCCTCATGCCTCGGCCTCCTAAGTGCTGGGATTACAGGCATGTGGTACTATACCCCAATTCCATAAAATCTAAAATCTGAAATTGAAACTACCCTCAAACTAACTTGCAAAAACAAATGCTACACAACCCAAATGTCCATCCACTGGAGACTGGATAAAAAAGCTATGGTTCTTCTACAGAATGGAGTACTACTCTGCCATAAAAAATGATAAGTTTGAATCATTTCTACTTAAATGGACATACCTTGAGGATATCCTCATAAGTGAAATAAATAGGGCACAGATAGGTACATATCGCATCTTTTCTCTGGTATGAGAAAATAAAGATGTAAATGAGTCCTAGCATTGTATGTTATATATTGTGA
>PVIR01008320.1:0-23007 GCA_004026965.1 Petromus typicus
CTGATGGTTCCACTTCCTTGCAGTGTGAGCTGTTGACAGCACCATCCTAAACCACCCTTTGGCTTCCAGCTATGCCATAGTAAAATTATGTGGACATGTTCTCAATACAAGGGAAACACTCCTCTAGGGCTTACTGCACCCTTCTACAAGTCCCAGGAGTTAGATTAAGGCTGTACAGCCAACATTTCCCTCCCCTACCCTCCTCTGATGGTTTCGTGACTCACTCTCCTTCCTGGGCTTCAAAGAGCTGCCTGCTTTGGCCTCAGACTATCCCTTAACACATATGTGGTAACTTCTTTCTTCTTTTCAGGGAAGTTTCTACAGGTTCTATTGTCAAGAAATCCTATTTGCTCTGATATCTGGCTTCTTCTTGGCCTTCTCAAATGCATCGGGTCAGGTTCCTTTCCAACCTGTGCATTACATCCAGGCTGGCAGCCTGCAGCAGGCAGCTATAGCAGAGTAGCATGTAAATACGGCGGTCAACAGCATTGAAGGAGTCCAGGGATCTGTGTGGAAGATGAAATAGCTTCTCCATTAGGGAACCGGTTGGATCTGAATGGCACCTCACTCACCCAACTGCCCAGTACTTGAACACTGATCCAAGGTCCTTCTTCCTCAGCATTCCTAAGTCCTCTCCACTTAGCCATTCTCTCTCCTCTCACTGTCAGTAGCTCAGTGTTAAGAACACGTTATTTAGCATGCTTAGCCCTGGGTTCATGCCCAATACCAAGCCCAAGATTTCAAAGTGCAGGCTACTACTATCCACCACTCTTTTCTTGACACCCTTTTACACTGAGACCTCACTGATGACCAACCAACCTTACTTCACTTCTTAGGCACTAATAAAAATACAAAAGCCATCACCTACCAAGACCACAGCAGGTAGAAAGCTTGCAACTAATCGCATTTCATACATTAACGCACTGCATTCTATTCTCTAAAAACCCTAAGAGGAATAACTACTCCATTTTCCAATGCAGAAAAGTAGACTGAGAGAAGCTAAATAACTTGTTCTAGATGACTTCCATGTTCAAGGAATGAAAGCAAAATTTAAACTCAAATCTAACTTCAAAATTTACTTCCTTTTGAATATATACACTTGTGAATGTATTCTGTTCCGATAGGCTACACATCTCAGTATTTGGGCTAAAAGGAAAAATACATCTTTCCTACAGGCAAAACCTCACATCAGTACTTAACTTCTTAACATATCTTTATCTTTATCACCATGGTCTGTATTAAGGTTAACAAACTACAACCCACAAACCGTAGTTTACCCTGTAACTAAGAATGATTTTTATATTTTTGTACAGTTGAAAAATACCCAGAGTATTGTCTCATGATATCTGAATAGTGTATGAAAAGGAAAATTTCAGCATTTATAACAGATTCACTGGAACACAGCCATGCTATTTACTTATGCTCTATGGTTACTTGGACATTACAACAAAACTGAGTACCTGTAATAGACCATATGGCACAAAATGCTCGAAGTATTTAACATCTTGCTGTTTAAAAGCCTGTCAACCCTTACAGCATCCTCCATCATGAGATCCGGAGAGTCCCCCTTGCTTCTTCATGACTAAGATATCTTTCAGTCTCAACCATGGCTAGCTGAGATGTGTCAAGTCCTACCTCTTCACAGCTTTCCAGTTCTTTGTTCTATCTCACTGTTAGCTGTGTCTACCCAGCATGACAATAGGAATGAAAAATGCACAGATGTTATTTGTGAGCTCCTCTGCGCTGGTTAGAAGAGCAGTGCTCACAGGTCACTTGAGAATGCTCTCCAAGGTCAGCGGGTATGGAGCTGCAGGTGGTGGGAGACCTGCCACGTGAACACAAAAGGAAGGAGACAGCGAACAGGTGAAACCCAGAAACAGGGATAATTACAGTAAGAAGCAAAGCCTCCCTGAACTAGGACACCAGGGAAAGCCTAAGCCAGGGACACTTGAGAATAGTGGTTGGGACAGGACCAGTGAGGTTCGGGGTCGTATTGTCTCCTGGGGAAGCTTCAAAATTCAGTAACCGATGTTAACCCAGAATCCTAGGTACTATTGTTCGTTGTTTTCTTTTTAAGGCTCAAGATTCTGTGTTTTTTATTCTTTTTTTTTTCTTATAAAATAGGTACATTTTATGTATACATCATGATGAGAATTGCAGATACTGTTAAAACCTCAGAAATAGCTATCTCAGTTGGAAGATGAGACATTAGTGAATTCTTTTCACATATTAAATCACCACAGAAAGCATTTCATTTAAACCTCATAGTCACAGAGACAAGAACTGTAACCTATCTTTTTAAGAATTATAAAGCTGATGATAAAAAAGACTCAGTTTCTGCATAGTTCACAGGTGTAATTATACTGTATTGGTGAGGAGACGATGGAGTACTGAAATTTACAGACTACATTCACAGAAGTGCAAAACTAATTTTACTTGTCTATACACAATCAAGACGATAACAGACCCCACTTTCCATCGCTGGAAGGAAAAGACAGTGTTTTCTGAAGTGATTCAGTCACCGCAGAAAAATATGCAGAGACAGAGGGAGTAGAGAGGGAGGGAACAAAACGGACAGGGAAATGCTACAGAAAAAATGAAGAGAGCTTCTATGAACGGGAAAGGGACCAAACGGTGGACGGAACACGAAGGCACTGGAGGGGCAGAAGATGAAGAAATAAAAAGGAAAGATGTATTATTTATATGTACCAACTCCCTACAATAACTTTTATCACAATGTACTACAAACATGTACTTTGATAGTGCCCCCCTAAGAAATAAATTTAAAAATTAAGGAAAGAACTTTGTTAGTCATCAGGGAAATGAAAACTTAAGCCATCACCAGACACACTGCAAAGAATAATTAAAATTAAAAAGTTTAGACCAGACGTAAATGTGCAGGAACCAAAACTCTCATTTACTATTGATGTCCTATTCCTGCAACCTTATTATTCTCTGCTTGCTTACAAGTTTGAGTTCTAGAGGGGGAAAGGCTTATACCAGGACACACAACAGTGATTCCATTAAACTGGAAGCTAAGATTTCCCCCTGGTCACTTTGAGCTCCTCATAGCTCAGAGAAAACAAGCTAAAAAGTGAGTTACGATATAGGCAGGGCAGTTGCCCAGACTGTGGAAGGGCAACTCGATGACTACTTCATGATGGAGTACAGGAAGAACACACTTGGAGTGCAGAAGCTACCTTAAAGTACTTCCCAGTGCCACTATGCCCTGCTGTTAAGGTCAATGGAAAACCACAACCCAATCCAGGATGACAAATGTCCCATTATTGTACACCAATAATAAACCCAGCAAGAAACCTGGAAAACAATCCCATGCCCAACTTAAAAGAAAAAATACAACTTGGAATTAACCCAAGAAAATGAAAGACCTCTACAATGAAAACCATACTGTTCAAAAAAAGAAAATAAAGATACTGAAGAGAACATCAGAAAATGGAAAGATAACCCTGGATAGGTAAAACCAATACTGCCAAAATGGCCATATTACCAAAAATGATATACAGATTCAATGCAATCCCACTCAAAACAACAACAGCATTCTTCGCAGAACTAGAATAATACGAAACTGTATGTGGAACCAGAAGAGACCTAGAATAGCAAAAGCAATCCTGAGCAATAAGACCAAAGCAATCCCAAATTTCAAGTTACAGTACAAAGCTACAGTGATTTTTTTTTTTTAAAGCATGCTATTGGCACAAAAACAGACAGTTAACAGAAACAATCCCAGATACTTTAAACAACCTGATCTTCAACAAAGGGAGCAGACAGTCGGGAGAAATCATAACCTCTTTAACAAGTGGTGCTGGGAAACCTCGCTATTCAGATGCAGAATGAACACAGAGCCTCTCACCCTGTACTAACACCAAACACAAATGTATGGAAATATACACATGGAAAAACAGAAACACTGAATCTGCTGGAAATGTAACAGGTAAAACTCAGAAAGATATAAGCACAAGAAAGACTTTCTGAACAGAACCACAAGAAATAACAGCAACAAATGGGATTGTATCAAATTGTTAAACTTCTGCACAGCACTAGAAGCAAAGAGCAGAGTGAAGAGACAGCCTACCAAATGGGAAAACTTTTTGCCAGCTATTCTTCAAATGGAAGACTAATACCTACAATACATAAGAAACTCAAAAATATTAGATCCCTGCAAGTTAAAAACGCAATAAAAAAATAGTAAATTGTAACAAATACTTCTCATAAGAAGTGCAAACAGCCAACAGGTACATGAAACAGAGTTCTCCACCATCTTTTGGCATTTAAAAAATGCAAATCAAACAAAACCCAGATTCCATCTTACTCCAAAAAGAAGTTCTATCATCAAGACCTCAAAAAATAACAAATCCTTCAAGATTGTGGAGGAAAAGGCAGTTTTCTACATTGCTATCCCTCTTTTAGACATCTTCCCAAGAGTTAATATTATCATATTACATTGATACACATATATCCACGTTCATAACAGCACAATTCCTAACAGCTAAGGTATAGAAGTGGTCTATATGCCCTTCAGCAGACAGACAGATAAAGAGCAAGTGATATAAGAAATGCAATCATTTTGGCAGCAAACAGGGACACAGACTGTGCAGATGCAAGGGGACCTAGGGATGGGGGCGGGTGAAGGAAAAAGGATCAAAGTGTGATATGAATATATATATTTTTTATTTCACTTAGTTATTTAGGGGGTTTTTTTGCAATACCAGGGATTGAACTTGGGCCCCTGTCCTTCCAAGGTAGCGCAGTACCACTTCAGATAAACCCCTAGCCTGATATGAATATATCATGTATGGCAAACATGTATCTATAAAATCTTTAATTAAAAAATTAAAATCAGAAACCATACTTAAAAGCTGAAAATAACTAGGATATTAGTATATTATACCTAGAAGAGAGATACAACACAGCCAGCCAGCAGTAAGTAGCCACAGAAGAATATTTATTGACATGGAAAAATGCCAACAATATACCTCTATATGAAATATACAGGATAAAAAACAGTACATACCATCTAATATATATTTGTGTGGAAAGAAAATAGCCAAATATACAAAATCATACTCACAAAAATAATAAATGTTCACAGCAGATGTTTACAATGCTTATCTCTATGGTGGGATTAGAGATGATTATGTACTTTTCCCAGTAGGTTTCAGCAGCCCACAAACAGTATCTGCGTCACGCTATTTCTCCTTGGCTATGAACACTGGTGAAATTCCCTTCACATAGGCTGTTTTAGGGTATATACCTCCACAGCATACCTTTGATGCAGCTGTTGCTATTCCCATTTAAAAAGCAGATTCTACCTGCTTTTATATTCTGCCATACAGTGTTTGTAATTAACATAGCATACTACAAAATATGCCACAGAATAGATCTGATTATAGAAATTTATTATTTAGAGAATTGAGAAATCTTCTATTTCAGAGAAATTTTCAATATAAAAAAGTAAAAAAAAAAAAAAAAAAGGCCAAGGATTTAACCCAGTGGTTCCAGCATCTACCTGACAAGTGCAAGGTCCGAAATTCGATCCCTGGAAACCACATACCACAATGCCAGGCGTGGTGGTTCACACCTGTAATCCCAGCACTCGGGAGGCAGAGGCAGGGGGATTGCTGTGAGTCTGAGGCTAGCCAGGGCTACAGAGTGAGTTCAAGGCAGGCCTAAACTACAAAGCGAGACCCTGTCTCAAAAAAAAAACTGTCATTGGTTAGGGTTTCCTCATGGCAGAGTATGAAATAACCCATGGTGCAGAATTGAAGAATTTCGACTCACCAGCGAACTGACTTTGAGTAAACGAAACTAGTATTTTTAACTCAGAAACTATGGTTGATAATTATATAAAAAGAAGCAAAACAATTTTTTTTAAGTAAGGAAAAATGAGACCACAGATATAAATGGCAATTTGTTTTCTATAAGGACTCCAATGTCAGTTAAAACATCAAGAAAATATTTTTGATGTGGTAGAAAAATGAACTTGCATTTATTTTGATGCATCATCAAATTCTTGCTGTTTTCTATCACCTTTCAGTTTGAAAAGCCGTTTATGAGATTATTTGAATGTTAAAAATGGCCTCTAACTTCTTGAATTAACAGTTAACATGTAGCACATATTTAGCATTTGATGAAAAATAAGTGCTCCATATATATATATATATATGTCATCCTATGGCTCTTAATAATTTACAATATTGAACGTTGAAAAGTAAGATTACATGTCTCAAACTGTCATGTAAAGCTATTAGATCTTTATTAAAAATACCAAGTAAGGATATTGGATCTTTTAAAGTAAAAACATAGGAAAAGAGAGGAGTAATATATACCCAACCTGTGCTGTTCCCACACTCTGCACCATCCCAAAATTGCCCACTCATTGCTGTCCTCTGCTCTGGGAAGGGACTCGCAGACCAATCTGTGATCAATTGGTAACCTTTACAATTTGAAATCATACCTAAAAGGAAACGGTTCATGACTTATTGTATCTCAAAGGTTAATTTATTATATAAAGGCCTAGAGATAATAGATGAAAGAAATATAAAACATTGATAGGAAGGAAGACTTGCTGATAGTAAAATAAAGGCATTTCTTTATTTTTCCAGTCAAGAGATGTGCTTCTCTTCTCTTCAAAATTACAGACTGAGAAATTGAGTCAACAAAGTCCTGTCCTACACTAGTGTCATTTTTGACCTGGATACTCCTGGCCACTTTTACCAATGTCCATTAACTATAGCTATGTTCTAATTCCTCAGTGATGATACAAGAAAGGTATTTCCAGGATATAAGAGCCCAGGATCTTACATGAACACATTTCCGGGTGAAAGAAGTCTACATATACTCCATATTTACTGTTTCATTTTACAAGAATTAAACAAAAAAGACAGACTAGAAAATCATTTTTTGGGCTGGCAATTTAGCTCAGTGGTTCCAGTGCCTGCCTGGCAAGCACAAGGGCCTGGGTTCAATCCCAGGTAACCACATACAACAATGCAGGGCATGGAGACTCACACCCACCAGCAATCAGTACCACATACCACAATGCCAGGCGTGGTGGCTCACACCTATAATCCCAGCACTTGGGAGGCATAGGCAGGAGGACTGCTGTGAGTTCAAGGCTCACCTGAGCTACACAGTGAGCTCAGGGCCAGCCTGAACCACAAAGTGAAACCCTGGTCTCAAAAAAACAAACAAAAAAAATCATTTTTTGATATTTCATATTCACCAATCCGTGACAAGAAAATGTGGCCTAACACTTAAGCTAACAAGCATGGTAGATGAATTAGCAGCTGGGCACATAATTGCAGTGGATACTCCTGGATTTTTATTCCACTTATTACTCAGTGATGAACACTATAAAATGAAAAGTGACACACTCATGAGATAAACTCGCCAGAAAAATTCTCCAAAATTAATCTTTAATGAGCTCCTATTCCAATAAGCCATAAAGAGCAGTAAAAGGCAATATTCACTTAGAAGTATGAGAATTTCTATGACAAGAAATCAGGTACTTATTTTCCTCAGGAGACATTTCTTCTCCACCTAACAAAGGCACTTCGCATGAACTGAAATGGACAGTTAATTCAGGTATTGTCCTGGGTAATTGTTACCTTCCTAAAATTACATGAAACTGTGATTAAACTCAAATTAATTCTCCCAAATAACCCCGCAACACACATGAATATATTGTAGCATCTCTATTTTTGGCAGATGATACAACAAAGAAGAAAAGATAATACTGGTGTCCACAATGAACTGGCTGAGTGGAGCAGTCAAGGATATGCTCTCCACACAATATTCCTTGATGAATACAGAGTATGTATGGAATTAGCAGCAGAGCACCTTTTGCATAGTTTCAAGTATTAATGTTCACTCTTCTTCTTGTCCTTTTTAACTTTTTTGTTCTTTCCCAAACCCTTAGATGATTCCTCCTAAAAAAAAAAAAATCAATCAATCAATCAATACAATGTCTCCTCATTTGTATTAAGACAGAAGCTCATATCTAATCATGCACTCGCTGTCTCATGCTGACAGTGTAATTACTTTCACACGCATCATCTTCCTGTCTTAAATGGCACTCTCACTTATGGTCTATCATAGTATTCAATAATCAAGGAAAATTAAGAAAAACACTTATCTAGTAGACTTACACTTAAACAATTTCAATATTATTTAACCTATTTCCATTTCTCAAGGCAATAAAGTCTAAATAAAATAGATATCAACATGGTCCAAACATGAAGACAAAACAAACTAAGAGTATAAAGGAAGAAAGTATCTAAAGGCATGTGGGAGGATGATGTTTTAGTACTAGTAACAGAAACATTTAGAATTCTGGAGATGTCTAAAGATTTATCTGATATTACATCAACTATAGTCTCTCTGGGCCTCAACTGCTAGCGGTAAACACTAGTGTTTTGGGGGTTTTGTTTTGTTTTGTTTTGTTTTGTTTAGTTTTTCGGAGACAGGGTCTCGCTACAGTTTAGGCTGGCCACGAACTCACTATGTAGCCCAGGCGAGCCTCAAACTCATAGCAATCCTCCTGCCTCTGCCTCCTGAGTGCTGGGATTACAGGCATGAGCCACCATGCAGAGCAACACTAGTGTTCTTCAGAGGTTTTTCAAATCTATGACGCAGGATACAAAGAGACAAAGCAACCTGTCCAAAGTCACATGACTTCCAGTCAAATTTCTGACTAAGGCCTGAGCTCAAGCTTCCTAATCCAAAGGTTTAAGTAATGTTAAACTAATTCTGTCTTAATTTTCTTTTTGTAATTTTATAGGCAGTGGTAAGAAACTCTCCTAATGAAGTACCAACCGTCACTTACTGGTGAACTTATGTAGTTCTTTTCCACTAGTATATTTCTGGCACAGTTGTTGATATGTTTGAAGCGATCTGGTCCTAGCAGAATTCCTCCGTACCAGCGTGATACTACCACCATGACATTCCTCACATTCAAAATCTGTTATTTTCAGAAGCATAAATTGATACAGATAAACACATATAAATATAAGTTTTAAAATGGAATGAAGTAAATCATATATAAAATTGCACATAAAATTTCCCAGTGACTTAAATGGCAGAACCATATGACTATGCACTGAGTGAGATTACTAAAAGTTCAGGGGGTAAAATATTAAAAGTAGGAAGGAACTTGGAAGCTAACACTGTGTCCCAGTGCCTTCAAATTCCACAATTTAGGGCAACCTGGCAGAATGAAGAGGAGTCCATGCAAGAGGGTTCTAGTCTTGGTGATTCTTATTAGAACAACTCAGTTTAAGCAGTCTTTTACCATCAGGCAAAAAAAAAAAATCTGCTTCTGACTAGGAAGTAAGGAAACAAATTTTATGTATATGGGTGGGGGACAGTAGGGTGGGTAGGACTATGGGAAACAAATTACTAGGAAAAAATAAGGTCTTCATGTGTTTGATTTACCAAAGGCTGCCCTGAAAATGAAGGTCACCAGTATGCAAGACGGACCCACTTTTAGTGTTTCTATTCAAGGGAAAGTTCTAGTGAGAAAACAAAGCTCCACATAAAACAGCAAAAGAAAGCACAGTAACTACCTTAGGGCAAAAATAATCCATTCTTAAAATTAATAGACAATCAATGATCACCAGACAGATGAAGCAAATCCAGCAGCATGAAAGAGAAAAGACAAGATAAACTAAAATGGACTAGAAAAAGTTTAAGGTGAACCATCTGAAAAAGAAATTCTGATTAATACACACAAAGAAATCCAGAAGATATTGTATCCAGAAAAACCAGAATAGAACTCTATGAAAAAGTAAAAATTAACAACAATTTTAAAAAACTCCTAAACATTAAACATATAATTGCTTTAAAAAAAAAAGTTTTAATTCTACATAAATTTTGGAAGACAATCAAGAAAATGGCTCAAAACATAAATACAATGAGATGGGCAACTTAATTTTTAAAAATTGTGCCTCTGTCCAAAAATTCCACATAGAACCAAAAATAAATAAATAAACTGTCAAAAGAACAAAGGGAAGTTTCCCAAAGTTGAAGCCAATCTTCTATTGTGTCTGTGTCTTGAAAACAAGCATTTGGTTCTAACCATTTGCTTTGTACTCCATATCCAGTAGCCAAAATTTTCACTCAGTGTTTAAAAATTAGCTACTAATTAAACTAATATTAGGCTATATTCTTCAACTGATTTACTTATTCCTAAGTGGAGCTCTGTTTTGTTGAGAAATTTTATGGCCCATACAGAACAACTTCAAGTGAACTTGCACCTACCTCCATGAGATGGAGAAGACGTCCACCAGCTGCTGTCTCCCCGTCATCCTCACAGTCCTGCAAGAAGGTCTGTTTACCCTCACAGTATATTCTAGAAACACACATATAGCATGGTTATGCTGCCTCAAAATAGTATGGTGGTTCTCACTCAATACTTGTTGCCATCAATTTGATTACTTTCAAAATAAGTACACTCATTTTTTAAAACCCTTCTTAAACTCCAGGAGATATATTTTCATGTATGATTTATTATCCAATGTTTCTTCTTTTTATATTTGATAAACTAGGAATCAAAGTTGTCTCCTTTCTATCATCAGAAATGCTGTTTTCACCAGAAGATAAATCTACCTAGCTGATATTTCCTTTACTCCATTCAACCATAAAGCCATAAAGAATAAAAAGCAACCATTGAAAAACATTTATTGAGAAAATAGTATCTAGAAATACTGTAGTAAAGATACTATGAAATGCTATAAACGAAATACATGGTGCACCCATGTTTTCAAAGAGCCTAAGATGTGTGGGATGGCTATGATCAAAAAATATGCACTGAGGGGCCGGGGATTTAGCTCAATGGTTCCGGCGCCTGTCTTGCAAGCGCAAGGACCCGGGTTCAATCCCCGGTAACCACATACCTATACTGGGTGTGGAGACTCACGCCCAGCAGCAACCAGTACCACATACCAGTGCCGGGCGTGGTGGCTCACGCCTGTAATCCCAGCACTCGGGAGGCAGAGGCAGGAGGATTGCTGTGATGAGTTTGAGGCTGAGCTCAGGGCCAACCTAAACTCCAAAGTGAGACCCTGTCTCAAAAAGCCTAAAAAAAAAATATGCACTGAATTACGCACAAAACATGTGAAACTAGGGGAAGGCGGGGCAAAGGGGTGACAGGTAGAAACGACTAAAGTACGTCATGTGCATGTACAAGTCCACCAGATGAAACCCTTCATCTGTATAACAAGAATATGCTGGTACAAACACTTTAGATGCCTTCGGTCGGTGAAAAAAACAAAAATCACATAAACAAAGGATGGACGCCATAAGTTACTATGTTTCACTTTTTTCTCATTTTAGCCATCAAGCATTTCTCTATTTTTCTCATCTGAATACAATTAAAAGATTTTTCTCTTTAAAATGTCTCTTTGGTAATCAATATTGGAGATAAATCCAGAATTTTTAGTCATTTATGTTATCTAGAAAGTGAGTTTTCAGAATAGCGATGCAGAGCAACACTACAGTGCAATAGAATTGTAAAATTAAATCCCCCATCTATCTCGTGCCAGTTAAGTACGCCATCTACTGGACTCCTGGAGCCTCTACAATAGCCTCGCATGAAATTAAGCTCTTACCAACTGAAAACCTATGCTTTGGCAACACACAGGCTCACTAAAAACTGCAACTACACAGAGATTAGCACAGCCTCTGTGCTAGGATGTCAAGTTTCTCTCATATGAGAAACCCAAAATGTAAATAAAAGATAACAGGAAGTAGGGAGATTTCAATAGGAAGGAAAACTAAACAGGGGCAGGGAAAAAGGATTTAAAAAGAATTGAAGATAAAATGGAAATAGAGCTTCTGCAAATGGGAAGGGAACAAGAGCTAGAGAGAGGAGGGAGAGATGACAGGGAAGGGCACAGAAAAGATCTGAGACGTGTGATATACATGTACAAAATCTCCATGGAAAACGCAATCTTTATGTACTGTAAACATGTACTCATAAAAAATATTTTTAAACATAAGACTATGAATGCTCCTCTACAGACCGTAATCAATTATGCTAACTAGGTCACATCACAGCTGTTATATCACTAACTCAGTTATCCGCTCATCTTCCCCTCCACCCGCATGTCTGTCCACTGAAACGCCGCCGAGTGTGAGCAGGCTCTGTTGTTATTCACAGTTGACTTCTTTTAAGAAAAGTACCATTAAAGAAAATTCTATATGGCAAATCCAAGGCAAATACAAAGAATTAAGGCTTGGTTTAGATGAGGCTTGTCATTATAACCTAACACCATAAATTTATGGAACATTGAAGAAAATCTGACTACACACATCAGTACTGTTACATTAAGACTGAACCCACAGACGTTTTCATTCACCCTTTCCTCATGCTACGGGAAGATGAGGTTACAGCATCAAACAGCAGGGTGCACCAGTATCCTGAAGAGTGCTCAGTAACTCCAAAGCAGGAACACAGCCCTGTACCAGGGAGTAACCTTAGAAAGACTCTGAGCACTCATAATCTAGGTATCAACACAACTCAGCTAGGTATCAAATGACATGGGGAACGTCACCAGATACGGTCATGATGACAACAGCTTTGCAAAGCATCAACTGATGGCTTAATAACATAGGAGAAAAAAGAAAGGCTACAAAACCCTCAGAAGAACTGTACTGAAGGCCATAAATCTGTAGCTCATAACTGACTAGCACATCATTTAGCTTCCCCCTTTGTCTCCCTGCGGTTTCCAGAGGAGGATCTGGCAAGTAGGCCCAGTATGTGTGTCCCTATAGCTCATCGTCAGGGACAATTCCCTTCTTGATGATTTAGGGTCAACACTATGTACAAGACCGTTATAGTATTAGCCACCTAAACACATAGGAATGGAATAAAGAGATAAATGAAAGCAGATTATCAAATTCAGTTGTTAGTATAGGGTCATTAAAAAGTTGACCATTCTACAGTATTGCTGAAATCAAAAGTAATTTGCAGAAACTATTGACAAAATAGGTCTTCAATGAACTTGTGGAATCAGTGATGTAACTACCATTTTCATGGCACATCTCCATCACTGAGAAATAGTCTAATCCCTCATTTTTTTACTAATGACCCTAACTCATTTAAAATACATTAAAATTCCACTCAGTGACACTGTTAAGAGAATTCATAAATGTATTATGTAACTTATTATGTAAATTATAGTTATTATTTACACTTGACACTTAAGAATATTAAACTTACCTATCCAAAGTGATATTTTTTTAATTTGATTTTCAGATAGCTCGATTTTACAGAGTCTCTACTCAATTTTAAATTCATACCAAATTCTTGTATCTGTATTCTGTTTAATTTTAGGGTTAACTATGTTCTCAAATCTTACTATTTTGCATATTAAAAATGTCTTTAAAAATAATTTGAAAAATAAGTATAAATAAAATCAATTAATTAAAAACATATGCCCTTGATTTATAAATTATCAAAGATTTATATAAAGAATTTACCACTCAAAACTTTCAGTTTCATACTATTTAATTCATTGCTGATAGTAGTAAAATAAATTGTTTTTAATAATTTTTTTGGAAAAATTTGGCAATATGTATCAAGAGTTTCAAAAATGTTGATAAATCTTGATTATCCTAATCCTAACATAATTTATTCTTTCTTCCTTTCATTATACCTGCACTTCATTTTTAAGAAACTAAAGGGCCAGGGATTTAGCTCAAGTGGTACTAAGCCTACCTTGGAAGCATGAGGACCCAAGTTTTATCCCTGGTACCACCAAAAAAAAAAAAAGAAAGAAACTGAAGTAAACAGGTCCTATCCTGCAGAAATAACCTAAATATATAGAGCCTCAAACAAATATAGACATCTAGTAAAATGTATTTCCCACGTTGCTTTGGGAACATTTTTTGTTAAGAAAAAAGAAAAATACAAGGATAAAGTATTGAAAAATATAAAATTTGTATAAAGACAGAAAATACATCAAAATATTTTCAGTTACATTTAAAATCCTTGCAATTCTTTTTTTTCCTGTAGTTTCCAAATACTCTACAAGTCTATTATTATTACAAAGGAAAAACATGTAAGTTACTTTTTTAAATTATACATGTCTCAATCATTGTTTACAAATTGCACATTCCAAAAACTGTGGTAATTTGCTTACCTGTAGGCATAGATGTTGTGAGTAGCATTAGCTACTTTCTTATTCTCATACAACTTGGCAAGAACCATTTTCACCTTAAAAACAGCAGTAATACAAATAAGCCAAAGTATGCTTTGTATTTCTTCTATTAATAGATGCTAGAAAAACATCTTAAAGTATATTGGTATGACATCATATTAAGCAGTCACTTAGTTTAGAGACTCTGAAAAGGACATTTCCAATGTTTTCTCCTCAGTCTGCAGGCAGAGACAGGTGCTCTCAATTGGCATAAAAATGTCAGGCATAGTTGTACACACCTGTAACCCCAGAACTCGAGGACCTGAGGCAGGAGGATCATGAGTTTGAGGCCAGCACAGGGTATACGGTGAATTCAAGGCCAGCCTTGATGGAGATCACCTGAGTGAGCTGCAAATTCATCAACTGGCTTTTCATATTAAAAGTCAGAGTCTTCCTATTAGCTCCCAGTGCCTTGTCTGAAGAGTGAGCAGCTGGTGCATGGGAAACAAACAACTCCAGGGCTGGGGATTTAGTTCAGTGGTTCTGGCACCTGCCTTGCAAGCACAAGGTCCAGTCCCCCGGTAAACACATACAATGCCAGGAGTGTTGACTCACACCCCACAGCAATCAGTACCACATACCACAATGCTTGGGCATAGTGGCTCAGGCCTGTAATCACAGCACTCAGGAGGCAGAGGCAGGAAGATTGCTGAGTTCGAGGCTGAATTCAGGAGCAGCCTGAACAACAAAGTGAGACCCTGTTTCAAAAAACTTAAAAAAAGAAAAGAAACAACTTCCCACACCACTGATCACAGTGGAGGTCCAAGGATCCAAGACAATAGTGCAGCTAAGGGCAGCATGACTCGTACAGAAAACTCCCACAGATACAAAAATCAATCCATGGGAAGAAACAAATTTCCCACTAATCTAGGAGCTCTTCTTGCTAAGACGCCCCATTTTCTGGTTGTTAGGATCCTGCTTGCATCAGTCCTCTTCAGCTCACTGTTCCTCACCCTTTATCCCTTCTACATGATCCCTTTAGAAGCTACATGATCCATAAATAGGGGCAAGCTCCGGGAGATGGTGCTTTAGCCAGATAAGAGCTTTGATTGTCCTGGGCCCCCAACTTATGCATTCAGATCTTGTCTTTTTTAATCCTGCTGCTAAACCCTTGGTCAGGTGGTTGGGGTCTAGTCAGCCTCCAATACAGCTAAAACTGCATAGCAAGAAATTGTCTTTTTAAAAAGCTGATATAAATGCCACTAATTCTCAATAGATGCTTACGTACTAACAATGTCTAATGGACTTGTATATGACAATGTGTTGCCCATATAGAGAATTTGAAATGTAAATATAAGAATTTCTAAAAATTTGTTCTGAAATTTATCAGATGTATATATTCAATGCAGTAGCTTTACACCAGTGGTATCTCAAATGGTATAAAACAAAAACTTTCTGCAACAGTCAAGTAGAGTCCAGAATCAAGAGAGGAGGTCACAGGGGCCAGGTTTTATAAAATGTCAGTTATGCATACAAAGGAAAGGAGGAGAAAGAAGCAGAAAGAAGAGACACCATTCAGATAAAATAGCACATGCAAATGCAGGGACCCTGGTGACCAGATTTAGCAAATAAAAATAAAGGACACTCAGTCAAATTTGAAGTTCAGATGAACAAGTCTATATCAATATAAGTAAACATAAATATAAAATAAATACATAAAAATAAATATAAACATGTCTCGTGCAACAATGTTTACATGAAATTCAAATTTTACTAGATATACTGTATTTTACCTGGTAACCCAAAGAGTGAAAAGAAGTGTAAAGAAGTTCCAGAAGTTCTTTCGAGCTCTACTATATGAACAAGATGAGAGACGTGCCAGGAGTGACAAGCTAGGGCTGCCTCAAACACCACAAGTAAATCTAGATTTTACTTTGTAGACAATGGAATAAACAAAGATTATGTGAGTGATGGAGAACGGGTGAGAGAAGATAGGAAAATTCAGTCAGGTTTTCAGAAAGGCTTAACAGGCAAGGACTATAGAAGAAGTGCTGGCACTGTAGAAAACTGAGCTGGATCCAGAAGACTAATTAGGAGTCACGAATTGTGCACCCTGGTGTTTAGCATTTTTTAATCTTTCAGGTTCTCAGATTCTGATCAATAAACAATGGCCTGTGCATTTCATCTCTCTCACAGTCTTACATCACTATGATCAAAAACAGAAAGAGGACTCAGCATGAACAGATTCCAAAGAGAATGTCTAAAGAGGACCTTGGCAAGTGAACAAGGCCTAGGACAAAACTGAATCCCAGCAAGACCAGAACTCAGCACCAAATACCATCGTCCTGACAAGTCTATGTAAAGAACTTCCTCTCCCAGAGACTGAGATGAAAGGCCTACTACAAAGTAGTGTATTCCTAGAGGTGAGGGATTTGAAAAAGCTCAGAGTAGCCCAGCTCCGTAGGACAGGGCTTGCCTAGCATGTGTAGGCTCCTGGATTTGATCTCTAGCACTGTAAATAAAAGAAGAAAAAAAGTTCTGAGAGCAGCATAGTGAGAGAACCCAAAGGAATAGTGCTAATCCCTTAAACCTGTGGTAATTTAACTTTGTATACAGAAATGTAACCACCTCATGAAGGTCAGCCTGGGCTAGATTACTGAAAGAAGAAAAGAGGAAAGACTAAGACCTCCTTTGAATAAAGTTTTTCATGCATCCTTTAGTGGGAAGAAAGTCACCAAAAACCACGAAGCAAAAATGAAAAGCAATTCGGGCAAGCAAGACACAGCTCAGACATCTACCCACTCTGCTCTGATACAGTAGAACAGACTCAGTTTCACACAATTTCAAAAACTTTTCTTTAACCAGCTATTAAACATCCCAGGTCCCCACAGTAACGTGAGTTGTCTTAAAGACACATAAAGAACTGAGCTCCAACCAGAGCTTAGATATAATTTTGAAAGCAGTGACATCCAACAAATCTCTCATGATTCACAGCAACCTAGGAGTTGGAAAATGAACAGTTAATTTTTTTTCAATAAAGGGGGGCTGAATTTGGGGGCTTTGCTCTAAACTACAGACTCAGCCCTTTTCTTTTAATTTTTTTTTTTTTAATTTAGTGATTTGCTAAATCACTGAACTGATCAGGTTGGATTTGCACATTGCAATCCCCGTCCTTGGCCTCCCACAATGCTCTGGTTACAAGCATATGCTACCACACCCAGCTGATCATTTTTAACTTACAGGGAAATTTAATCTAAGAGTAAAATTCAGATATTACCACAAAATCATTTATTCACATGGCTTAGTAAAACAATACCAAAGTAAGCCAGACACTGTAACTTTACCTGTTTAGGACAAACTACTGGAGCCAAGTGTGCCTGAAAAGTACTTCTTCGGTCTGTAATAGGAATGCCATGATCAATTGGAGGCAATTCTTCTACTTCTACAAATTTAAAGAATAATTTAATTAATAGAATTAATTTAAAAAAATCTTTAGTCAACTGCTGTAAAAATGGGGAATGGAGGAAAAAAATTTGGAAACAGATGTAAATTAAATGACAAATTTAAACCAACATATTATTAATAATTGTCTATTGAATTTAAATTTTAAGTAAAATGCTTTTCTTCTTGTGTTGGTTTTGATTACTGTACTAATACAGTATAAAGAGCAAGGTGAACTATGAATCTATTGTGTTATTTATTATAACAGATTTTCACCATTTTTAAAAGTTGGTATTGACAGACTTTGTTTCCCAAAATTCTGTCAGATCCACAAATATATAAATGATTGAAATAGAGCTGCTTAGGCTGAAGCACAAGTAGGAGCCTGGATCCTCTCCCCAACTCTTTCCTCCCCCTCAGCCCTTCACTAGCCCGGGGGCCACTCAAAGGCCTGATGTTTTTCGAATGCTGTTTAAAAGCACCACAAAATGGCACAAGCAATTGCTCGCCATCAATAACCGAATGTTCCTCCAGTTCGATCATGGTTTTGAAGACTTAGGGAAACAAATGATAACACTGAAAATTTTAAATATTAAAATTGAAAATACTTTTTTTATGAACATACACTTTTACAGAAACACAGCTGGTATTATCACATCATTTATAAATTGGATGCTACTACAGAGCAAATTTGCTGAAACAAAAACTAAACACTTAAAGACATTTTATTAGCTTTAATTTCAGCAGATGCAATCTCAAGTGTTGTTTTTCGATAACGTTGTATTTGTATTTGTCAACACAGACTAAAGTTTAATCCTGAGACATTAGGAAGCACACGAAGGCTTCAAAATAGAAATATAAAAACAAGATACAAATTGAAGACATTAACCACCTATCTTAGTTCCAATTCCTACCATCATTAAATGTAAGCTCTAAAAAGTAGTAAAACAAAAAAAAACCCAATTTCTGTTTTAAACTCAGAATTTGGATAGACCTAGCAAACACTCAAATTGTCAAGAGGTAGGGAACACAATAAATCTCACTTATCTAAAAACTAGTAACTACTTCCTAAGTTTAAGAGTTTACTACATAATACTATAGACCCACTCCTTAAAAGAAACTGGTTAGTAACATTATACCTGGTAAATCTTCACTGAAGTCATAATCAAATACTTTATATGGATTTTCTGGATCATATTCTAAAAAGAAATCATCTTCATATTCAAAATCTTCCTCTTCAGTTTTCTTCTCTATAACTGGGCCTATGTGGATATGAGATATTATGACTGATGTATAAAACAATAAGAAACTACCCTTAAAAATGATTAGGTCTTCATCTCTAAACACCATTAAATCCTTCAACAGAAGGAACCAGACTCCTCTTCCTCACAGTAGAAACCTAATGAGAAAATGAAGGAGATGGACAATCACCACTAGGCAAACAAACACCACAGGATTAAATATGAGGTGTGATCACAAAATACAGTGACTATTTAAATTTTTAAAAAAATTATTATACTGAAAGACACACTGTCATTAATCCTCTTCAAAATACTCCTCATTTTGAACACACCCCACTGTTCTTGTCACATTCTGAAGCAGCTCTGGAAATGCTCATTCAAGAATGCCTCTAAGTTACACTGTTGTGCTCCCTCAATTCCATGAACTGATTCAAAACATTTGCTTTTCACAGTCATTCTCATTCTGGGGAAGAGCCACAGTTATACGTGCTGGACCCAGTCAATCAGGTGGATGAGGACACATCATAATGTTTTTATGGGCCTTTCTTTCCATAGGAAAGGAGGAGGCAGCAGCATTTACCAAATTTTTGATCACAACAAATAAAAACACAAAGGAAACTTCCAGAACTGTTTTAGAAAGTGGCTGGAACAATAGTATATTTTCAAAGTAAAATGGAGTATTATGGGGGGAGATTGATGGCAATGTAGCTTTTACTGTAATAAATTTTTAAAATTTAAACACATACCATAGTTTTTGATCAGCCCTTGTACTGTTGACAAGATCCACTGACTGATACTAAAATGACTGTAGTGAATGAAAGTTTAGAGAGGAACAGGAGATTAGCACAGCCTCAGTGTATATTTCCCAAGATGCAGAGGGAAAGATAGTAACTTTGATGGTATTTTTCCTTATCAGCCTTTCTAGGCCACAGTACTCAGACTGTACCCAGATAAGAGCCACGGGGCCCATATTAAGTAATGGTGAATTGGTTTAACACTACTCTAGATGTTCCTGTGAAGGTATTTTGAGGTGAGATTAACATTTAAGTCAACTGATTTTGAATGAAATATTCTGGCCTTCATAATATAAGCCTCATCTAATCAGTTGAAACCTTAATTGAAGAAACCTCCTTAGAAGAGGGCATTCTCTCGACAAAAAACCCTTGGGCTCAGAATGCAACATGGACTCTTCCTTGGTATTCAACATGGTATCCACCCTGCTGGCCTTTCTTGCAGATTTTGGACTTGTCAGCTTCTACAACTGTAGAAGTTAATTCCTTGAAATAAATCTCTCTTTTTGTACCCAGAAATACACACTCCTATTGGTTCTGTCTCTCTGGGAAATTTCAACACAGTAATTTTACAGTGCAGTGACTTCACCTTCACCGAGGGGTCAAGGGAAACATCAGCAATAATAAAGTCTACTAATGTGCTCTCAATAGGATGCATGGCAAATGACACAATATCATTTTTGTGGTGTTCCTGTTGTAAATGGCTAACCTCACTACAACCATGAGAAAACACAGCCTGACTCAAATTGAGAGGCACTGAACAAAATAAATCATCAGTATTTTATAAAGGTTAATGATGGACCTAGGAACTGATTTTATCACATGTACGTTAGCTCCCTATTCTTTTTTGATCTTTTGTTTTGTTTTGTGGTGACTCTGGAGACGGAATCCAGGGATGTTCTATCACCGAGCTACAATCCCAGCCCTTTTATATTTTGACGTATAGTCCCAAGGTATTTGAGGTATAGCCTGTAATCTACCTCAGCTTCCCAAGACATTGGGGTTAAGGTGTGTGCCATCTTGCTTAGCTTAGTTCCTATTCCTGAAAATTATGTAACATTTATGGAGGGTGTCAACAGGAAATTTGAGTGCGAAAGAGCTCTTTTATAATTCTGTAAGTTTAAAATCTGTTCTAAATGGGGCACATATACACATTGGAGTACTACTCAGCCATAAAGGAGGGTAAATTTGAGTCATTTGCAGGAAAACAGATGCACTATGAGATCATAATACTAAATGAAATAAAACAAATAGAAAGTTAAATATCCCCTAGTGTCTCGAAACTCAAAATACAGATAAAGAGTAAAATAGAAGACAGATGACAGGAAACACAAAGGTATGTCTTTCAGAGATGGGAAGAGAATCTAGGAATGCAGGAAGAGGGAAAAAGGGGAGGAGAGAAGGGGAACTAAAAAGGATGAAAATGCTATCTGGACATGGGCCACTTTCCCACAATATATGTAATCAGTATGTATTGCAAAATGTAGTAATAAAAAGGAAAAAACTTCAATTTTTTAAAAAAATGTAAATATTTATAATTTTTTCAAAATTTAAAATTTCTATTCTAGAAAAAATATAATAAAGAATAACTTTTACTAAAGTTTAACAGTAAAATAAAAATTAACTACTGGACAAGTAGATGCCCTGGAGAATAAAATTCTCTTCATATATCCTGATCCTCATCTATTATCCTTATTAGTCCTTCATAATTATTTATTAATTCACTTTAATATGATGGCTATAAAAATAATTTGAAAGAAAAAAATCCAAATAAAATTTCTAAAAGTTCAAAATGTTGAATTACACAACATAAAATAATAATCCTAAAATGTGAAGAGTAGCTATACTATACATAATTACAAGTAGTAAAGCAGAATGTTTTTCAGGATCAATTTTTAAAAATTTGTGAGAGCTGAACTGACTAAACTTCAGAGTCCTAAATTATTACGAGTGTACATTACATTCCTGCAGTTGTTCCAACTCAGAAAGGCAAATATGAATTTGATTTGAGAATTCCGAGATCACTTTTCTCACAGATGCCTTAAAATACAGTAAAATCAGAACATGGATCATAACAAGTTAAGAAAAATGCTTCAGAAATGTTGATTAAAGTGAAATAAATAGGTCACAGATGTGTAAATATCGTATCTTTTCTCTGGTATGAGAAAATGAAGATGTAAATGAGTTCTAGAATATATAGTTGGTATTGTGAAATAGAAAATATTTAAAAGCAAAGAGGGTGTAGGAGTGAATAACGAGGGGAAAAAATGTGATAGTAATTAAAAAAAGGAAACAAGGCTTATGCATATAGGAGGTGTGGGGTTGTAAGGTCGGTGGGGGAAGGAGAAAAATAGAATCAAGTCATGTCATATTCTGGTACAAACTCTCAATGTTGAATGCGATGATGATGTGTATTCATAATGTACCAATAAAGATTTGAATTAAGAAAAAATGTTGTCTACACTACTTTTATGCCACTTATCATTTTTATTTTAACAGAAGTAATAAAAATACTGAGGATTTAGCTGAAGTAGTATTGTGCCTACCCTACAAGCACAAGGGACCAGGTTCAATCCCCAGTACCATAAAAAAAAAGTTTCTGTGGCAACAGGATAAAATGCTCTGAAAAAAATTTAGACTATCAACTGTAAATGTATACTGATTTTGATAGGAAAGCCCTAAATAACTAGTTCCCTGTAAATAACCTTTTAAAAATTTAGTAAGTAAACTACTTGGATTCTTTTTTAATCTTTTACCCCACACTGAAAACAATTCTCCTATGGGTAACAAAAAAACACTATTTAGAAATATTACCAGGTCAAATGGAGCTATTTTCTTCTCTTTAAAAGGCCTTTGAATACGTGGAACAAAAATTACAAAAATTAGCAAAATTAACAAAAGACACTTATTTCCACACCATCATTCATTTAACAACTCAATACAAGATTAATAGTAGAGTATCAATTCTCAAATATTCTACAGTTAGATAATAATGATGATAGCACTAAAAACCACTTGAAAAGTACACTTTAAAAGAGTAAATAATTATGGCATGTGAATTATATATCTCTCAATAAAAACTCAACTTTAAAGTTAAGTTCAATATCTTAATATTGGCCAAAGTTCTTTTTTATATATGCTAAATTTACCTAAAGGTAATATCTAATTTATACAGGTTATAGATTTATGAGGAATGTTACAAAATTCATTTAACAGTCAATTACAACAGATTTTGGACTCAAGTTCATTCATCACAAAATGCTGTAAAATGAAAACAAAGAGATTGAGCCCTACAGAAAGATATCATTATTACATGTGTACAAAAACTTTGCTGAAAAACTCCTAACCAGAACCCAGATTTTCATATAAAATTTC
>PVIR01008320.1:23107-56899 GCA_004026965.1 Petromus typicus
TGGCCCTGAGCTCAGCCTCAAACTCACATCACAATCCTCCTGCCTCTGCCTCCCGAGTGCTGGGATTACAGGCGTGAGCCACCACACCCGGCACTGTGGTATGTGGTACTGGTTGCTGCTGGGTGTGGGGTCTCCACACCCAGTATTGTTATGTGGTTACCGGGGAATCGAACCCGGGCCCTTGCGCTTGCGAGACAGGTGCCGGAACCACTGAGCTAACTCCCCGGCCCTAAAATTTCAATTATACTAAAATTCAGTTATTATAAGTTAAAAGGAATCATACCTGGTTCTGCCAGCTGAGATTTTCGCAATAGAATATCTCTTATTTTCTCCACCCACAGGTAGAGAATACTTTCACCAATATTCTCTCTAAATAAAATTCAGGGGGAAAATGTTATTTCAAAAATTTTTCTTCTCATTTCAAGATCACAGAGACATAGTTACAGCTCATGACATTATGAAAAATCAATCCACACCTTTCCCAAAATAATTTATGAAAAGATAAAGTTTACCAACATTAGTGTCTGACTGTAATATAAATTAGTTATATCAACATTAAAAATTCCAAACTGCTACAAAATTAACTTAGCTTTCTTGAAGAGTTGCAACCACAAAGAGACAAGATTTCTGAACTTGAACTGCATGCACTACATAAATGTAAATGTGACTGTGTTTCTATCAGTAGATCTAATTTTAGATTTTGGTTTTGCTTTTTAGGGACAAGGTCTTGCTATATAGTTCAGGCTGGACTTGAACTTACAATGTAGCCCCAGGCTTGCTTAGCACCCATGACAATCCTCCTCCCTCAGCCTCCCACATGCTAATAGCGTAAGTGTGGCTCTACCATGCCCAGCTTGTCATCCGTATCAATATCCAATCATATCTTGTTTTTCTAAACTTTTTAAACAATTTCAAACCAATTACATGGCATATATATTACTTAGTATACATACTGCCACGCCAGCCCTGAAGGAGACCTTCTCAAACAAACAGACCACTCGCACTGAACAACAGGCTATTCTTAGTAAACAAGACAGACACTCACAAAGAAAATTTAGGATGGAGTACACAGTCTCCCCGGTGCTGAGAAGTCCAGTGATTGCACATCTGTGCTAACTGTCCCTAGACCCTTAGTCATAAATACTCCTTATAATCATAGCCCCTTTCTAAAAACACAGTTTTCTTTTCCTACTAGCTGCTGATATCTGCCTCCAATTTCAGTCTCTATTCACACTTGGACAGGAATAAAACTTTTTCAAAGCCTATCTCCAAATGTTCTCACACCATTTATAACATTTTGGTATGCAAAACCCAGGATATGGTACTCTCTTTGGATAGTTTTTATACCCCTATCTCAAATCCTCTGCTGAGGCCACTCAGCAACCTAAGTCTCTGGATTGTACTTCAGCACTCCAGGCAGCTCGGCTCCCAGCAGGGACACAAAAGACTTTCAGATCCCATAGCTGCCAGAAATATCTTTGCAGATGAGACCACAGAAGCTGCTAAACTCTCCCTTTGCACTTCCAAGGGTCAAGTTTTTTCTTTCCAGCTTCACTTTGGTCTCTTCTCCCCTTCTGAGGGCTAACAATATCAGGACCTCTTCACCAAAGAGGGACAATTCCTAAATCAGGGAGAATTCCTCCTCCCCATCCCAAAGGCCCATGCTGTTCTTTCATCCTTTCATGATAATTTACGTACAGGCTACAAATCCTTCTCTCACCACACCTTCCAGTTACACCCTATCCACTCCCTCCACCCACCCACCCCCATCTCGTATAGCGTGCTTTTTCATATAGCCTGCTTTTTCGTCTCTATAAAACTTTACAGTTAATTCATTCCCTGCTGAACTGGTACAATCTGTCCTTAGCCAAAGACTGCTAGATCTGTATTTCCATATCTACAGCTATTTATACAGCCATCCCAGTTTCTCCCCACTTATGGGCCCTTATCAATATGAAGTGAAGGGCCCACTCCAACTCAACAAAATGACCACAACCACGTTCCCCATCACAGACAAAAGTCCCTCAGTCAAGATGCAAGTTGTGCAACCCAGCTCCTCCAATCCTGTTTCATTAATAATTCTAAATACAAAAGCTCAACTAAGATCATATGTGTCCCCATAATCACTGATAGTAGTCGACCTTCCAAGCCCCCATTTACAGTCACCGTATCTGTCTTCTGGTACATCCCTAGGACATCTACTACCCCTTCAATGAAACTAAACACTAGTGCTCCTGCTCTCAAGCAACCATGCCAGCTACCAGGTTGCTCAGGATGTCCACTTCACTCAGTCACTCTGGCCCTCCCAAAGTTATGGCAACAACACTACTAAATAAACAGGATGCTGCAATGGCTGCCACTTCCCATGCATAGCCCTGCATCCATGGACCCTTTGTTACAAATCTCTCACTCATTTGGATTGCTTTCTCTTGTCTACCTTTAACCAGTTCCCACAATGGGTTCCAACAGACACCACAAGATTTTCCTACAATGAAAAACAGGACAACAGGCACCAGTCATATCTCCCACCGAGGGACCCTTCCAACCTGACTGGTACTACCGTGGCAGGTACCCTGGGCATCCGGGAAACAAAAACCCAAAAAGTCATCCACCTCATTAACATGCACAACTCATTTTACATGTATACCAACTAAGGGAGAGGTTCAAATTTGGCTAGGACAAGTACGCCGCATGCCTATTTCCTGAGCCTGATGGTTGAGGCTTGACTCCTTACAGACTCAGAAATCCTTAGGGGCTTGAGCACACTCACACCCAAGTGTTGAGCCTTGTTAGTGACCTTCTTGACACCTCCACCCTTCTTGTCTCTCACCTATGGCCTCACCTCCCCACTATCCCTGCTTGTGCCACGTAAGCCCCCTACTTACAGAATTCTCTTACTAGGCAAGACCCTAGGTTAAACCAATAGACCCTCACCCCTTCTCAGCCCTCATCACGCCCTCTAAATACTTGATATAGAAACACACCAAGCCTAATTAAAGCTGGAAGACTTTCAGAAACCTCTTCCAGGGTCCGTGTTGTGACTCTGCACCTCACCCTTCCAAACTGGGAACCCCACTACACTTCACAAAAGCAACAACCAACACATATAATGAGAGGAACTTACAGAGTTCAATAAACTTGTCCAAGTGGTACTGTAAGTAGTAAGAAGCTCACAACTAGAATAAAAAGCAGGATGACGTTCAAAGCTCAAGTCAACTACATTTTCCTTTACTACCAAGCAGTTATGACCTTAGGCAAGTCATCCACTTGAACTCTCTAAGTAGCAGTTTCCTCATCTACAAGATGAGAGGTTAAAAGCAATTTGTCTCTAAATGTTTATAATTCCTGCTTGCAAGAAATAAAAAATTTTAAAACAAGATTTAAGTTTGAAAAAAATGAAAAGTTTACAGTACATCTTTGGAAGTGAATCAATCTTAATTTATTCAGCAAATCTTTTAATAGCCTCTTGTACATCACGTAATATGTGTTGCCAAGTGGGAATGGTAATGAATGAGATAATGGATAACTTTTCTCAGTGTTTTTAATCACTATCCTAACAAAATCATACTACTGTATATAATTCTACTTCCTAATCTCATTTTATTACATTCTTCAAATCATTGTCATCCTTCATAATGACACTAATGTGACACTAAGACCTGTATTTATAAAACACTATACAGAGGATATGAAAAAATGTTTTAGGTATAACAGCTCAGTTAATCCTTACAACCACACTTTGAGACAGGAAAACTATTGCTCAGTAAACATAATTTCACAGTGACACTTTTCTTAAGTAACACCTATCAGAAATTTTACGACTAGTAAGTATTTTTTACAATAATAAAGAAATCACTTCAGATTTCCTCGCCCCTGACCCGTGGCTCCCAATACAACAGCACTCCTGCTCAGGATCATTTATTGACTACTTCCTTCTTTGCCAGCACTTAACAATATCTGCTACTGAAAGTGCAACTTAAGAAAGTAACAGTGGGTGTAAAAGGTTGTCTGGGTAAAAGGAAAGTCATTTTTCTCCTTTAGGCCTCAAAAGTCTACCATTAAGCCAGGCATGGTATATACACCTATAATCCCACCTATTTGGAAAGCTAACACAGAAAGATATCAAGTTCGAGGCTAGCTGGGCAAACTGGCAAGACCATCTTAAAATTTAAAAAATAAAAAGGGCTGGGAACGCTGGTATTATTCCTACAACTAGAGGGTAGGGTTCTTTTTTTTCTAGTTTATTTGTTACTACTGTATCTGTTTTCTTTTATGAAAATAACTTGTTCCTATTTTTTAATTATCCACTAGAATTCAGAGTAACTCTTACCATAACAACTAGTTTTTAAACCATCTTAGTGAAATCTTTTATAGAAACAGGCCCAGATTAAACTGACAAAAGCTGAAAGTCCGATCTCTTCAACTTCTCTTCTCCCTCACATGGCCTTGGAGAAATTATGTCAAATACTAAAAACTCTAATAAAAATTTACATCTATAAAATCAAGTTATGGTAAAAGAAGCAAACATAAACAAAATGGAGCAAAATTTGTTTCAACTTGAATATTGTATTTGATCTAGTTTGTGAATAATTTAAATAGTAATCCAATATAGATAAGCAAAACAAAGTCAAAGTACTTCTGATACTATGGCTCTAATATTTGTAGCTTTCATTTTCCAATATTTGCATTGGTTGACTTAACAGGAAGATTACTCATGATAATGTTGTATGTTATATAACCTTAAACTAATCATTTGATCTCAATTTTCGGGGTCACATTTTCAAAAGGATGAAACTGAATAGGATCCCTGTAGTCCAAACAACAAAAACGGCTAATTGCCTGCTATAATTTGGATCTTGAAAGACTACTACTTCTCTCTCAAAAAAAGCCCAAAAGCCCATCTGTCAAAGGTTTGTTCCCCGGGGTAGGATTCCTGGGAAGTGGTAGAAACGTGCAGAGGGGAGGCCTAGCAGGAAGTCTTCAGGTCACTGAGGAGGTGCTCAGGAAAGTGTGCAGTGGGCTCCAGACTCTCCTCCCCCTCCTTATTCCCTGGCTCACAATGTGAGTGATTTTGCTCTGCCATATGCTCCTGGCATGATGAGCTAACTCCTACAGCTCCCGAGAAATGGGGCCAAATCATCAGATAGGAACCTCCAACACTGTGGGAACTACAGCTCTAAAATTTACTACAGTAAAGACAACTGACATTAATTCCCTAATCCCTGAAGATGTCAACTACTTCACACCTACATGATTTCGCTCACACAGTTCTCTCTACCAGAAAAGTACTCCATTGATTACCTGGCAAGCTCTGTACACTGTCACTTTCACGGTGGAATCTAGCCAGACAGTTTGTTACTAAACCCTCAAAAAATGTTACTATAACACACAGACAAAACATCTCAGTAATAATCTCACTCTATTGTTAGGACACACTCATCTTAATGTGTGCGTGCATGTCTGGTGCTGGGGATCAAACCCAGAGCTGATGCATTCTATCCAAGTGCTCTTACCATTGGGCTACACACCTAACCCTTTCATCTTAATTAGTAAATTCCAAATTCCTAAGACTGTTAGTACACAGGAGATGTATAAATAATGTTTACTAGAAAAAACTATTTTCTTTCTTACCTTCCTACATAAGTTGCAACTAACCACAGATTATCTTCTTATCTAGGCAAAAATAAAATTCAGCACTCAAAATAATGCTAAATATATAGTATTACAATATTTAAAATTATAAAATCATTAAAACCTATATTCATACATTTGTATGTTTAATTTTTAAGTTCTATTATTTTTACTTACTTTCCCCCTGCTTGAAGTAATAGAAAATATGATTAAAAATTGTTACAAAAATCTGTTCAAGATATACCATACAATGTGTATTTCTATTTAGACCACATGTTTGAAAATAATACCACTAGACTGAGGTTACTCAAGCATTTAAGAAGCACACAATGTGACCTCTACTTCATTTTTAGAACAAACTGTTTTGCAATTTTTTAATCTTCCTAAAATTGAACTTGTTAAAAAAGTAAATTGTGTTGGGCTGGGGAGTTAGCTCAGTGGTTCCGGTGCCTGTCTTGCAAGTGCAAAGACCTGGGTTCGATCCCCGGTAACCACATACCATACTGGGCGTGGAGACTCACCCCAGCAGCAACCAGTACCACATACCACAGTGCCAGGCGTGGTGGCTCACGCCTGTAACCCCAGCACTCGGGAGGCAGAGGCAGGAGGATTGCTGTGATGTGAGTTTGAGGCTGAGCTCAGGGCCAGCCTGAACCACAAAGTGAGATCCTGTCTCAAAAACCCTTAAAAAAAACAGGTAAATTGTGTTATAGAGGATGCTGTCTCTTAGCAAAAAGGAAAACTCTAGGAACAAGAGAAGAGTATGTTGGTAGCCACTGCCAAGTGTATGACATTATGTATGATTAGAAAAAAATATTTAAATGATCACTGTGATTAACACAATGGAAGTCAAATGTGGAAAGACTTTCAAGAAAGAAGGAGTATCACTAAGCTACAGGGGTCATTTAAGATACTAACTTAGAAATGACCATCAGATGTGTAATTAAGATGTCACTGGCAAAAAACCTTGTAATACTGTCTACTTATTCTACTTTAAGAGGAAAACAGTCTGAAAATAAGAGTAATTGGGTAACAGAAAAAAGGCTACCTCTCCCAGTCACTCTCCCACAGTGCCCTTTCCTCCCCATTCCCTGTTAGCGTTACCAGGTCTGCACACAGAGCCTTCACACATGCTGTGGCTACATCCAGCTGACTCGCCCTTTAGCCAAACAAACTGCCCCCGACAGCCCGGGAGTCTTAGTTCAAATTCAATTAGCTTGGTACTCCCTAGCTCTTTTGTAGAGACTATCACAGCTGCAATTTTACATTCATTTTAACGATATTAATAGTCATATCTCTTCTCCTATCAGTTCTAAATGCCATGAAAATAAAAAGATCATTTCTGGTCTTGCTAACCATGTGTATATCCAGGGTCTAAAACAGTGCCTGCCATGAAGTATTGGTTGCATAAATGGAAGAAGGAAGGAAAAACATGGTGTGTCAACTCTAGTCTTATGGCCTAAACAAGAGAAACTGCCAAACTTTAGAATTAAAAATGTCTAATTAACTTTGACTAGAACGAATTAAATTTTACAAGTTTAATACATATTAATTAAATGTTGTCATTAATTTCATTCTACATATTCTATGAAAATACATAAACTAATAATATCTTTGAATTTACTTTCATGAGATAAGTGTTTTTATATCAATTAGCTCTGAATACTATTTATTTTTATATCTAAATAGAAGCCATATCACTTGTATACACAAAATTATATAACCTTTCCAGGTCTCTTCAAGTCAGTTTTTGTTAATGGAAAAGCAGTTTCACAAAACAGTTTAGAAAAGATACTAATATATCAAATATCATCACATATCTAACAAATGCCTAGAACAGAATCAGAGGAAGTTTAAACATCTGTCACTTACAGATATATTTCCTCCAGGCTGTTGGATACATTCACACGTTCTTGCCCTCTAAGCCAAGGAGCACTACAATTGAATAAAACATAATAAAGATCATCTAAAGTTGTGTTTATGATTGAAACACAGTTTACTGTGTTAAAACCCACGAATTAGTTTTACTTACCTTTTTGTTTTTGAGACAGGGTCTCACTTGCTTTCACTATGCAGCCCAAACTGGCCTCCAACTCTCCAGAGACCTCTGCCTCAGATTCCTGAGTGCTGGGATTATAAGTCTGTATCACCAACCCTGATTAATTTTATTTAACTTTTTAAAAGTATTTATTTTCAATAAAATATATTGTCTTGTACAAACTTTTATAGTTCCAAGATACTTTCACTGGGATTAATTTAATCTTTTCAAAAAAATGACAAAACCAGCATCAGTATTATTCAGTTTTAATATTTAAAAAACATGAATGACTCTATAAGGTATCATAAACCTACCCAAGTTTACATATGCAACAGAACAGGTTCTGCAATCTAAATTTCCAGGTTCACAATACCACAATACCAGTAGCTCTGAGTGTTTTTCTAACTTACATCTTGAAAACATTCTAATAAGTGATCCAGTTGCCACAGAATTGTAAATAAAGTACATATATGGATGTATTATATTATCTATAATTATGTGTACATACCTAAGTACTATGTGTATATATTACATAATTATTATGTGTATATTATATGTAATATATATGTATTATTAGTATGAGAAAGGATGTTTCTTCTTATAAACATTCTATATTTATTATTTGGATTAAATAAAAATTCACAGAACCATCTGTATTAGCAATTTTTATTAGGGTTTTAAAATCTCTCTCAAAAATAATACTGTTAATAGGTAAAAATTTTAGTAAGATTTTTTTTTACAGAAATTTGTTCCCATAGTTTATACATACTACCACAGTAAGTCAAAGGGATAAGGCAGAGCACATGTCATCTGCATCAGCAGGGCGCGATTCATGAAATTAAGCTTGAACTTCTAAGAAAAAGTTCTTCAGTAGGAAGGAGGAAGAGGGACAACCACCAGAAGCACCTTGGGCACTTCCTGCAAGTGGAATTGTGTTGAGGTTAGCAGAACCAGGGTAGGAGAAACTGTAAGGGGTAGGGTTTCCAAATCACTAGGCTGAAGAAAGAAGGTTTTCTTCATCTCTAAAGACAATTCTATAGCTATTTTATCCCTATGAAATCCATGATCCTCTTTTATGCAATCAGCTCATTTTAAAGTGTTTTCATATCATTCAACTTTTTTACTTAAAAGTTTATACAAAGTTGAAAAGGCATTGTATTTTTAATTTCTATGCATCTTAATAAAAAGCATTTTATATAAGCACAATCTACAGTACAAAGAAATACCTGTGAGAGTATAATCTTTTTATAAAAATATAAATGTGGAAATACAGCTTACTTCAACTGATAAATAGGTGGAGCTGAATCTGGGTAGTCATCCGGCAGTATTACCTACAATGCAATTTAAAAACAAATGTTTGTTCCATAAAGTCATTATGGTTCAGAACTAACTCTAGTTAAAAAGTCAATCATTGAACAAATTTTGAGCTTGCTAAACTCCAAAACAAACCACTGTTTTGTTAGATCTTAAGACTGAATACCTTCCTTGTATTTATGCTTCTAAACTGGACATGTCAGTGATCCTGCCCATATTTTAAGTAAAAGTTATTATTTGCAGATAAAGTATAAAAGCAATGAAAATTAGAACAAAAAGGGTAAGAGGCCAGAGAAAAAAGCAAAAGGAAAACTGGGACAGGGGCCTTGCATACTCACCCCAAATGGACAGTGACATTGTAACATTTGCCAGATATCTTTTGAAGAAATACTAAAAGAATACTGTGAGATACTATTAAATATGGTATGTAAAAAGCTAACATATAATAGCAAACAATAAATATTTCTTCTCAAGTCAATATGAAAGAGCGAATACTGGCAAAAATTCAAAATTCAACTTACTATTATTGATGTTGAAAGTATAGGCAGTCATCAAAGAATAACCACTAAAGAAGAGGCGGAGGAGGGGAAATAAGCAGAATAAAGATACACCATGTATGGGAACCTAAGAATCTCAGTGAATATAAACATTATATGCTATGTCATTATTAGTAATAACATGAATGAAAACCAGGATAGGAGAACTGGAGGAGGTGACAGGGAGAGGGACAGGAGGGATTTAAAAAAGAAACCAGCTATAGTATATATATGTAGTATATAATCATCCCAAGATGACTGTAAACTGCATGTATTACAAACATACTAATTTTTTAGTTACCAAAAAAAAATACTATGATAGAAAGCCATATTAATTTTACCCTTCCTACTATTCTCAATAAGGGAATGAGCACCTACTCTATAAATCACCCACATAGTTAACCTATTGTTCCTCCAAAATGTTAACCAACTTTCCATTTAGACCCTCTCCTAATAACTAGATAGAAAAATGGAAGAAAGTGAAACAACTCTGTCCATGTTACAGTAAGACTTTTAATAATTAAAAGAACAGGAAAGGAAATATTTAAGTAATTGAAGAAAGCATGATTTGAGGGTGAACTGAGATTTAACCACTCGTGGTTACATCAGAAATCATGACAAAAGCTACTGAGAAAGATAATTTAGAGAATACTGCAATACATGCAAAAATAGTCAATAGTGGTTATATA
This sequence comes from Petromus typicus, assembly GCA_004026965.1. Taxonomy (NCBI): domain Eukaryota; kingdom Metazoa; phylum Chordata; class Mammalia; order Rodentia; family Petromuridae; genus Petromus; species Petromus typicus. The sequence goes on from PVIR01008320.1 coordinate 33,316, forward strand.
TGCAATATTGTAATCTGATAGGAGATTTAGAAAAGTAGGAAAAAAAAAATACCTGCAAGGAAATTGTCCATTTGGCACGCTCTTCAACATCATCGTCGCTAATTCTAATACAAAACACTCTGGCCTGCTCATCAAGAACACACCACTCCTTTTCATAAATGGCTGACAGTGCTTCAATTTCCTCCTTCTGAAAGGTGATTTTTAAAAGTCAAACAAATGTATGTACAAAAACCAATCCTCACTACTTTGTGCAGTATTAAGATTCAACATCGCTGGCCTGATTAAGGTTCCCCCGTTAGAGCCGGGGATTTAACTCAGTGGTTCCAGCGCCTGTCTTGCAAGCGCAAGGACCTGGGTTCGATCCCCAGGTACCACATACCATACTCACGCCAAGCAGCAATCAGCACCACATACCACAGTGCCGGGCGTGGTGGCTCACGCCTGTAATCCCAGCACTCGGGAGGCAGAGGCAGGAGGATTGCTGTGATGTGAGTTGGAGGCTGAGCTCAGGGCCAGCCTGAACTACAAAGCCAGACTCTGTCTCAAAAAAACCTTTAAAAAAAAGGATCCCCTGTTAAACGTCAGGAAGTCAAATGTTGACAGCCAAATTCTACTTCCTGAGGGCCTTCCTAACTACTGCCAAAACGGGGATCATCCTTAGCAACGTACTACTGTGCTTCCGGCCTCCTCTGTGCAAAATACACGCGCATTGTTAGTCAGGCAGGGAGGTTCACGTGATGAATACATCTCGGTCTGGCAAGTCCCCGGTCCCCACGCCCAGCCCCAACAGCCTTGTCACTCTCACTGTATTTTGGGGGGACCTAACTCGTTATTTTTGTTCTTGGCACTTTAAAAAAAAAAAATTTGGGCCTAGATCCAATAGGTTTTCTTGTCTTGTGGGTAATCAAGCTTCCAAACGGTATAGAAATTATTCTCTTGGTTTGGGATTAAAAAGGAAAAAAGAACTTGCACCCAACAGTGAAAAATAGGACACAAAGTACGCACTGCATTCAACTTTACAGAATCTCATTTTGTCCTCGTGGCCCCTTAAGAAAAGCCACAAGAGCGCGCACGTGAACCCAGCCCCGGAGCAGGTTCAACACCACGAAGACAGTGACATTCGGGGGCGCGCGGGGAACGCCAGGCTCTGTGTTAGTGATGCTCTTTGCAAAGGCGAACCCGAGGTCGTCAGAGCCCAGACCAAGGTGACTCGGCCAGCCGCTAACAGGGCTGGTGGCGGAAGCCGAGTTTCGGCCGAGGGCGGCTCAGGGGCGCAACGACTACTGACAAGGTCACCGCCCGAGAGCAGCCAAAGGCGCGGCCGGGCGCCCCGGCTGATGTCTACGTGACGGTCCCGGGCGGAGGAGGCTCGGGGAGGGAAGCGAGACTGCGCTGAGTCCGCAGGGCCGGCGCCCCGCCGGGCCTCACCTGCCTCTGGTAGTTCTCCGCGTTCCTCTCAGCCATGGGGCTCAGGCGCTGACTGGCAGCCACCCACCGCCAGTCCGAAAGCGGGGGCGGGGCGCAGCGGCTGCCGGCTCTGTCTCGGCCGACCCGGAACCGCAACCCAGCAGCGCAGCGCCACCCGCATCTGCTTCCGGGTTGCGGGAGCTGGGTGCTCTTGGCTCCGGGATCTGGGGCTTCAGTGTAGGGCTGTCCTCCCTGGCCAGGCGTCCGTCGGCTCCCTTCCCCGTCCCAGCGACCCAAGGGGAGCCGAGGAGCTGCAGCAGGCCTCGGCTCTTGTCCTCGGAAAGTTTTTAGGGGCTGGGCGCCTCGGCTCCCCACTGCGGCCGGCGCCCTGGGAACCCCCAGGGGTTTCAAGACAGATTTTTGCTTTAACATATTTTACGTTATAATTTTAGGCAAAGAGGAGAAATATGGCTCCCAGCTGTTAGATGTGCAGAGTTCATGGTTTTGTAACATTAGGGTATGACAGGGCTGTCCTTTCTCTGAAGGCTCTAGGACCTGTTTGTGGCTTCCTCTTAACAGCAGATGCTGCTGGTAATTCTTGGCATTCCTTCGTCTGTTGATACACATTCTAGGCACGTGGTGCGCTCTCTCTGTCGCTCTTTTCTTTACTTATGAGGACACCACCCACACTGGATTAGGTGAACTCTAATCTAGTTAGCTAAAATGGAAGTGTACCTCATCTTACTTTGCTTACATCTGCAAACACCGTATTTTGAAATGAGGCCACATTCACAGGCACTAGTGGTTAGAATGTCAGTGTCGCAGTTCAACTCACAACAGTGGCAGGATGTTTGTATATTTTCCTGGGGCAGGGTAGGAGCAGGGTAAGAAGCAATATCCTGAGTCAGCCCCACACCGTGTAGTGGGTGGGCTGTTGAGTGCCTCTTTTGTGCTACGTGTACCACATGAAGCAATTTATTTCTAAGAAAGCTATGAAACTGTAAAGGAAAATATATAACTATGTCTTTTGCAAAAAGACCTATCCTCAACAATATGCAATGCAGTGAGTTATGTTAATTGATGCTGAAGAGATTAAAAATCTTGGCCCTTATCTGAACACTGCTTTGCAGGCTGCAGAGCCGAATCCTTAGTCACAAGTACTGGCTTTGCCCCGGACTAGCTATATGACCCAACAGCTGTGTGCCTCAGTTTCTTCGTCTATGCATAGGAATGATAATAATAGTGTCTATTTGGCATGATTATTTTAAAAGGTGAAAAAATATTGATGAAGGGCTTGGCACATTGATTAGCATATAACAAGCACTCAATAGATATTATTACTATACGCACTGTCATATACTACCATTATGTTTTATATCTTTACCATAAAGTTTCCAGAGGTCTAAGAATAGTTAATATTTTCTAGAAAAAAACCCTACAGTGTTTCAGGCAGTAGGTGGTAGGAAGTATCATGCTCTAACTTAGTTGTTATTTTCTGTTGCTTGGTACATGGCAGTCTCATCAGAGGTGTAGGGAGATATTAGTAATGTATAGTTCTTATCTGTTGGGAACTCCCATGAGAAAACTTGGGGACCGCTATGTAGTGAGAACCAAATTCTTGACTTATAAACTCTTTTTATAGCTATAAATAGGAAGCCAGTTTTTCCCTTCTCATCCCTTGTGACCTACTTAATTATCTAAAATTCATCTTCATATACCTTCTGCCCGGTTTGATCTGCTGTGCCTTTGGTAGTATGTCAAGCAAGTCTGTCTCTCAGAACCACTCCCTGATTTCCATTCTCCACTTTCTGCTACTGCTGTTCTACAATCACTGTTTCCCTCTTTCTTTCTTTTATTTTTTTTGAGACAAAGTCTCACTTCATAATCCAGGCTGGCCCTGAACTCAAGATCACAGTGAGCCTCATGTAGCCCCCGTGAGCCTCATGTAGCCCCAGTGAGCCTCACACTCATGGCAATCCTCCTGCCTCTGTCTTCTGAGTGCTGGGATTACAGCGTGAGCCACCACACCTGGCTCCCACCATTTCTTTCTTCTCTTCTTTTTTTATTTTTTATTTTTTATTTTTGTATTTGGGAATGATAATAATAGTATCTTCTTCATATGGTTATTTTAAAAGGTGGAATAATCTTGGAGAATGGCTGAGCCATTTAGGTTTTAACAAGAAGCACATAGTACATCGCACACTCTGAGGACTTAACAGAAATCAAATAAGGGACGATTTAACAGAAGAATGCTACTGAAAAATACGAAGGGACCCGACAAGAGATAGAAAGCAACCAGGGACTGATAGCTGCAGGATGTTTTAAGACCTCCTAGACTGAGGGGAAGAATATTTTTGGAAGCCCACTGGAGCTAGAGCTACAGAATAGAAGCTCCTCAAGAGACACAATAGCCATAGAAAAATGCAGACACTGCCAGAAATCATGGACAAAGTACAGAGAGGGAGAAAGTGACAAAGTGTCAGTGGGCGGCGAGAGGATAAGGTGGCACCCGTATGCCTCCATGCTCTCCTTCCTGTTCATACCTCTCATCGTTTGACCCAGCTGGGGAGCAGAGGCCAGGGAGACCCAGATGGTTGCATCCCCCGGGGCCAGTCCTCCTAAGACACAGGGCAGAGAAAGGCGGGGAACAGACTGAGAAGGCAAATGGAGAGTTGAGTACAATCGCTGTGGAGTGCGAAGATACTGAGAGGGCAAAAATGGTGGTGGGCATAAGTGGCACAAGGCACTTCCGGTCTACGCATAAAATCTCTCCTGCAGTCCCTCACATGCTCCCCACCGCTGTACCCGGCGAGTCTCTCAGAGGCTGTGCTGTGCACCACACTGTGCTGGATACGAAGCCGTGGAGACTCCTGAGTTGTTCATTTCAGACCAAAGGAGGTGAGGCGTAGGAGAGATGATTAGCACTGATGACCCCCCACTGGCCTCTCTGCAGGCTTCTTCTCTCTCCTGTGCTTCTGAGCATTTGCTTTTTGCACAAGATGTTTACAAAGTTATTTTGCTTTATTACTTTTGAATTTTTGAGACAGGGTCTCCTGTGTAGTTCAGGTTGGCCCTGAGCTCACCGTGGAGCCCTGCTGGCCTGAGTGCTGGGATTATGGGTATGTATCGCCTCACCCAACTACAACTGGATGTTTTAGTTCTTACGTGCAATATCGCACAGCCAAATTCCAAACTTTCCCCAAGCTGTCTTGCCTTCATGTATACTCAGCTTTTCCATCTTGTTTACTTATTGTGTGGGGCATTCAGCAACACTGAGATCAATTTAGGCCCTGCTCTGAGCTGTATATTGAAAATTAAAAATTTTAAAAACAAGTAAGACATGGTTTTAAGAAGCCTGTCATGGGCCAGAGATTTAGCTCAGTGGTTCTGGTGCCTGCCTTACAAGCACAAGATCTCAGGTTCTATCCCCAGTAACCACATACAACAATGCGGGGCATAGTGACTCACGCCCACCAGCAATCAGTACCACATACCACAATGTGGGGCAAGTTGGCTCAATGCCTGTAATCCCAGCACTCGGGAGGTAGAAGCAGGAGGACAGCTGAATTCCCAGCTGAGTTCAGGACCAGCCTGAACTACAAAGTGAGACCCTGTGTCAAAAAAAAAAAAGAAAAAACTTTAAAAAAAGCTCATCTGCTGAGTATTTATGTAAACAAATAATGCATGTCCTTTGGGTACTTTCCTTTATTCCTCATCTTGAATGAGTCACAAGTGTCATATTCTTCCTTGGAAGTGCTGACTTTCTCTTAGTGTTACGTTTGAACAGTAACCACATTCTGCTGTGGCCTCCACTAGCCCTTCCTCATTCTAATGTATCTCTTATGTACTATTTTTAGACTGAAACATTACTTCATTCAGAGTGGGTTTTTTTGTTTTTTGTTTTTTTTTAAATCAGTGCTAGAGACTGAATGGGAAGCCTCACACATTCTGGGCAAGTACTTGACCCTGAACTATATCCTCAGCTCCTAGTTAGGAATATTTTAAAGTGTGGTGTTTTGTTTTGTTTTGTTCTGGATATTTAATCAAGACTCCATTCTTGGCTTCTAAAGATCTTCAGAAGAGTTGTTCTAATCCAGCTATTTAATGCCGTCCTCCTATCTGCCAAGGCTCTTGTAGTGAAGGCGCCCTGTCTGCTGTCACTCTATTCCTGTATTACACCGGGCCCTTCCTTTCTGTTCCTGCTCCGGCCCTATTGTGTCACCCATAAACTACAGCAAAAACTTCTTAGCTTGTTTTCCCAATGATGGCCTTTTCTTTTCCACCCATCCTGCTTCCTGGTACGAGATCTCCCTCCTTGAAGCATGTTCTGTTCAAAAGCTTCTCTGTCTTCTGCACTTTCATGTCAGCAAGTAGCATTACTACAAACCAACTGGCAACATAAGAAAGGTGCCACGTCCTCTGCTCTTCCTAGTCCCTCATTTCTCCCAAGCAACCAGTCACCAAGTTCTTTCCACTGTCTGGACCCTTTCTCCGCAGAGCTGCTCTTTCTGTGACAGAATTCTAATCCTGGCATCTGCAGTTTAAAACTCTTTTGAGTTCTGACTCTATGGCCTTGAGAATAAATGTCCAACTCCCTAGCACACTGCAAAAGTTCCTGCATGGTGTGGCAGCCTGTTGATCCCTCCAGTCTCATCTTCTCATCCCATCTTTCCAACCGCACACATTTCCCTTTGCCTGATGAGGCACATGCCCCACACCTACAGTCTCTGAAGGTGGAACTGCAAAGCCTTCCTGCCTCCCTTTCCTCCCACCTTTCACCTACCACACATCTTTTGGGCTCAGCTCCCTTGAGGCAGTTACTGTATCTTTTTCATCACCCTTGCATTGGCAGCACGCAACACAATGCCTGGCATCTATTGGGCTTATATAAAGAGGGTAAAGTAGCCAAGGGTCAGAGGCACATTGATGCAATCTCAGCTCCCTGGGAGGCTGAGGTAGGAAGATTAAAAGTTTGAGCCCAGGTGGGACAACTTAGAAAGGACTTATCTCAACATAAAAATTTGAAGAGCCAGGGGATATAGCACAGTGTAAAATCCCTGGCTTCACTCCCCCATACTGTAGAAGAAAAGGGAGTGGGCAAAGAGACTGGTTAAGACATTGTTCCCTTTTCAATCTAGTCTGATTAAAATATAGACGAATCAAGAGACATTTGTAGTACACCGAGATAAATGCTTTCATGAGAATAAGCACAAGGTAAAAGAGAGGCAGGATGGGGCCATAGAGGGTCAGGAAGTACATAGGAGTGGAATGAGAAGCACAGACAAAGGCAAGCACAGGAGCCGGAAAGAGTCCAAGGCCCCAATGAACAACGTGGGCAAAGTGTCTGACGCATCCAAGGTGGTGTTGATGCAAGTTGAGAGCTGCGGATTGCTGAAGTGTAAAACGTGGTGGCCACAGTGCAGAGAGACTGTGGGCACAGGCAGGGCCTTCTGAGTTAAGGGATTCAGACTACACCCCAAAGGCTATTCAAAGGCAAAGAAGTCTTTAAGTGAAAGAATTTCTTGACAGATTTGAAACACCGGAAAATGCTCTGGCTACAAAGTGGAGGTTAGGGTTAAGAGGAATAGCAGAAGAGGTTGGATGGGGAGAGTGAAAGTCAAGAATGCTTTCCTTCAGGAAAGAGCAAAGATGAAAGCAAATTTAGGGAGAAAGAGAAGTTGTCCTTTTGGTTGATTAGTTAGTGTGTAGGCTAGAAGCTCAGGAGTAATATTGGTGTCTGAGATTTGGGAATATGACTATATACAGAGTTTTCACAGTAGTGGGAGCATATGAGTCTCTATTGAAAGTCCAAGGAGACAGAGTTTAAGGCAGAACTGGTAACATCTAGGGGAAGAGCCAAGGATACAAAGCTCAGGAAGCTGTACATGGTGACATGCACCTCTAACCCCAGCACTTAGGAGGCTGAAGCAGAAGGATCACAGCAAATTTGAGTCCAGCCTGTGCTACAGAGCAAATTTTTGAGACCTTGTCTCAGGAAAAAGAAGATGCAGAATCATGATCTCGGAAACTGAGGGAAGAGCATTCTTAGAAGGATGGAGAGTCAAATTAGGTAAAGATCTCTACAGATCTGTTGGATCTTACAAAGAGACCTTCACTGTCCCCAGGAGGGGCAGTTTCAGTGGAGTAGTAGGAGCAGAAGCCAGAGTGGAGAGTGTAAGCGGAAAGAGCGCACAAAGCCAGTGTAGACCACTCTTTCAAACAGTGTGTGTCTGAAGGGGAAGAGAAAGCATGCTTGAAGGAGTTCTACTACTGTCACCCTAGGCTGACCAGAGACCACCTCAAGTATCTTCCATCCCACTATGCTTTTACCCTACTAAGATGTATAATCCGGGTTTCTAAGGCCCAGTGACCTTGGCCACACCCTCTGCTCCTGACAGGTAGCCGCCACCCCGGGGGCTGTCTCAAGCCTTGTCCTGGCAGGTAGCACAACTGCTTTCCACTGCACTCTCCCCTTCAAAAGTCCCACTGGGCCCTTTTCCTTTCACAGCCCCCTGTATGCCCATGACCCTATTAAAGACCTCACAGCCTGTCTGAGAGTTACCGATTGGGTCTAAGAACTGGGGAGGGTCCACTCAGATTTGTTCTGAAATCAACCTGTCTCAGTGACCTTTGTTTTTCCTCCTTTTTCCCTCACAGTCCTATCTGCCAGGAGGGTTTTAAATGATGGCAGAGATGAAATGACGTTTGGGCAGAGGGGACACCCGAGGGTGTTTGAAGATCTCAAAGACAGATGGACTGAGGTTGCTGAGGAGGCAGAAGGAGGAGCCATTCATACCAGTACAGTAGAGGCTCTGGTCTTACACAGGAAAGGCCCTTCTTCCTTTTTTAACAGGAAGCAAAGGAAGCAAGGAGGTAGGTGCTGGTCAGTCTTTTAGTCTGGGGAGAATGTTTGGAAGTCAGATTCATTTGCAAGTCAGACACAGTGATGCTTACACACCTTTGACACACACCTAAAATATGTAATGCCTTGCGCTTCCTAGCTGGCCCCTCCACATCACCACTGCTTTTTCTCTTCCTTCCGACATCCCAGACTCTGACAGCACTGTCCTCCTGTACACTGTCACGCTGCACCATAAGGACACAGCAGCCCAGCTCTTGAGAGTCAGGCAGACACGCGAGCTACTTCTGCCATTTGTTCCTACCTGGGAAAGTTCACAACTGGAATGTTCATAAGTCAGAGACTGCTGTGGTTCAGCTTTTACGAGCAAGCTGCCAGAGCAGCCAGATAAAAGAAAACAGCCCACAGCGCAGGTTCACACCAGCTTACAAACTCCAAGGAAAACACTAGAACAGAGGATAAGAACCCAGGGTCTGTTAAGTTAGTGAGCAGCTCAAATAGCTCCTTCCTACCTCCTGGGATTTCAAGCCAATTTTGAGAACTATGAAAAATGGAAAAATAATCAGTTTCTTTGGAACTCATTTCCTTTGGAACAAGCCTATTCCTGTGCTCTGCTTGTTCATTTAAAAGCAGGGTAAGGACCCCAGTTGGAAGTTCAGCTTGGAATCTCCTCAAGATAGACATCTACCAAAGTTACTTCTTATTTGCAATCAAACTCAGACTTCCTGTGATGGTTAACTGTGGTGTCCATTGGAGTAAGAAACACCCAACTGGGGCCGGGGAGTTAGCTCAGTGGTTCCGGCGCCTGTCTTGCAAGCGCAAGGGCCCGGGTTCGATTCCCCGGTAACCACATAACAATACTGGGTGTGGAGACTCAACCCAGCAGCAACCAGTACCACAGTGCCGGGCGTGGTGGCTCACGCCTGTAATCCCAGCACTCAGGAGGCAGAGGCAGGAGGATTGTGATGTGAGTTTGAGGCTGAGCTGAGGGCCAGCCTGAACCACAAAGCGAGACCCTGTCTCAAAAAACCTAAAAAAAAAAAAAAAAAAAAGAAACACCCAACTGATCAGGTTAGTATAGTTCTGGATGTGTTTAAATAACAGATTTACCAAAGAGGGAAGTCAGCCTGGCTGTGGCTAGCACCACCCACTAGGCCTGTAGCCTGGACGGTGTAAAATGGGAAAGAAGGAAGCCTCGCTTCTGTTTTCTTTGAAGGAGCTCCAGTCTTTGCCATCACCTGTGGATCTCCATCTCCAACCTTCCAGCAAAGACTCTTCAGCCTTGCAGTACAGACTCTTTGGCTTCTAGATACAGACTCCCATGATACTGTGCGGTGGGCTCTAGTCCTTAGACTTCTGACTGGAGTCTTTGAACTCCAGTACCCAGAAGGCTCTTCCGTACGTCTGGCTCTGCAGGTGGCAGTTGTAAACCAACCTTGTAAATCCATACCTACAGTAACTTGGTTCATGAACACTTCTTTTTGCAAACAATTCAGTTCAAAAAGACAAACATTCAATAACTAACAGTCTGGCTGGAACAGAATTGAGCCAGTATGGTGTGTCTCCATCAAAAATGCCTCACTCTTGCTCACAGTGCCTTGTGTTAAAATGCCTTGCTCCTTTCCACAATGCCTTCCATTCCTGCCAACAGGAAACAAAGCCAAAATAGCCTTGCCAGCCAAAGACACTCCTCCTCCTTCCCATAATGCTCCACATTCCCTTCTGCCTCCTGATGCCATCACCCATTATAGGCCTATCAATGAGATGATAGTGTAGTACTCCACTACCTGATATCCTATCCCCGACCTCTAGGCTATCTAGGATGCCTACATCCTTTGTTCAGGGCTACTCACCATTTTGAGAGTAACTCAGCTGGTTACTCCCTCCCTAATAAAGCCTGTTATAGACACCTAGGCCTCAGCACACTTTCTTTTAATTTTTCTATCAGTAACAGTGTACAGACCACAGCTGTCTTCTTCACACAAACACATCATCTTCCCCAAACAGTGTACATCTCATTGCAAACTCCCTATTGGATGATAAACATGACCACAGCTGTTTTCTTCACACAAACACAAATGCAGCATCTTCCCCAAAATGCTATAACAAATGAAGTTCACAAACCCAGGTACAGCGTATCTCTTTCTATATATCTTATATTAAGTCTGTTTCTCTAGTGAACATTGGCTGATACACATTCTCCTTTGGTTCTCCTTTTCGTTCTTTGATTTCATAAAACCATGTTAAATAAATAATTAATCATATTCTGTACTTTAAATAAGTCTTGATTCTGATCGCCTTCCAATGCTAAGCCTATACAACATCGTATGTATTTATGGGTTATTCAAAAGTCTATTTCTAACCCTGAGATTTTTGCTCCAAGTCTAGTATATTTTCAGTTTTTGATGCACCACTAAAATTTACTATGTTAAAAGTCCTCATTTCCTGTTTCCTAATTTTCACTGTCCAAAGTTGAGGCTATCCTCATTTCTAAATACCTTCTCTTCTAGCTCTTCCTTACCTAGTCCTCCCAAATATTTTAGAATTTATTTTACTTACCACTTTTGGGTATTATTATGGTTCTTGTTAGTGCTTGATTGTAGTTTTTGTCTTAAAATTAGATTGCAGACTTCATGAGACCGGGAATTTATACCTAAATGTTTGCCTTTTTACTGCCTCCTTTCCCTCAACCTCTAATCTTTTTTTTCCTCTCCTAAACTCTGTTCACTTTTGAAAATATTAGCCACCGCCAGAGGGCAGTGGGGAGACCAGATAAAATACAGATGCGGAGAACAAATGTTCAGCAGCTGATATTGTATCAGGAGTTTCTAAGATTTCTTCTTCTAGCTTCATAGAAATAGTTGTGATTTGCTTAATTCTGCCTGCTCGATTTTAAAGGAGAATAGTAGGGAGAATAGTACAAGAGTGCTATGACCAACTGGGATAGGATGACTGGTTGGAAATATAATCATGAAGGAAAATCATGCTCATGATCTTTAAACATTTAGCAGATTGACTGTGAAAGGAAATTAAGCTTATTCAGCTCTACTTTCTATTATTTATCAAGGGCTCACAAGTGAGAATTATGTGTGGTCAGTGTTTGCCACCGGAGGAGGAAACTGTAACAGTAATGATGCTGGCGTGGGGCACTGGTTTGGTTTCACTGTGAATTACTGCAAAGCTTCCGGCCTCAGGCTGAGGGATTCTTCTTCAGGATATAGCTGAGGACAGATTGGCTTCAGGTTTGAGGCCAGTCCTCGTGACTTTTCCCACGATCGACTTTTCCAAATCTAAGATCTACGAGTCCATCATTTGATCCAAGCTTCCAATTCAGGCAGGAAGACTCGCCTGTCCAATCCTCTCCCTTAGATCTCTGTGACTCCAGTGGTTGAAGTAAAATTGGATATTATAGTAAATCATCCAGAGGGAGTCTTTTGTGCCAATGTGGTGGCACATGTCTATAATTCTAGTACTCTGCCGGGCTCAGGTAGGAGGATTAGGGATGGTCAATATCCTGGATTCAATCTTTAGTACTGAAAACAAACAAAAAACCTGCTCCTTTGACCTGGTTGTATCAGGTACTGAGCAGTAAGTCAGAAATTGAGGGTAGGGATGAGCAGAGATCTGAAATAGAGCCGTATTTTAGATGCCACAAAGAAGGTGCCCTGAAAAAAGGTGGCTACTGAAAGAGAGTGGAGGTATTGAGAGAACTGATGGTTGGAGATTAAGAATGGGAGAGAAAAAAGCCAGACGGGGAGTGAGAAAGTGGTGTGTCATGCTATTTCTGGGCTCAAGGGGCAGGGAAACACTCAGGTTATCTCAGGTGATGTGTAGAAATTTATTGCAACTATCCAAAGAAGTAAAAGTTACCCATGCTCCCCCGGAGGCAGTTGAAGATGTAGCTCCAGCCGTGATGGTCTATGGCCCTCGCAGGAGGGAACCTTACAGGTTGCCCGCTGCCCCAGCCCCTGCATACTCGGGTTTCAATCTGGGGTGTGGTCTCTCTGCTCTTGCTCTTCAGCCCTGTTACAACTCCTGTCTAGATGTCCCCCCCAAAGCCTCATGCAGCTGTACATGGGGCTTTCTCAGAGCTGGCTGGTTTCAGAGCATGTGATTGATTTATGAGTCAATGCTAGGCTCCAGAGCACTAGGATTAAAGGTGTGAGTGCTACCTGCCCTAGGTAGTCTAGATAAGATAAAAGAGGCAGAAGGAATATCCTTCAAGTTCTTTGTTGCTTTTACTGTTTTTGCCTGCAAGAAACTAATTTCTCCTCTGGGAAGCCCCTCTGGCATGTGGCCCCCCTGCCTTAGAGTCAGCGAGCGATGGACTAAAACCTCCACAGACTGTAGAGCTAACTAAACCTTTCCTCTTCAACCATGGGTGTTGGGTATTTTGTTTCAGCAATGAGAAATGTAACTAAGACAAGCTCTGGTCATGTTTTTTTCTAGTCTCATTCCTATCATTCTCTTCATGTCTTTGTGCATCCATGCTGGGTAAGGACTGTACTTTTTTTTTCTTCAGTACAGGGAATCAAACTCAGGACCATGAACTTAGCAGGCAAGCCCAGTGCCACTGAGCCACATCTCTGGCAGAACTGTACTTTGGATGCCTTGCAGTCAGATATACCAAGGGAGAAACCTAGGTGATTTACTGCTTCTCAATACAGAACTCTTCTGTCGGGCAGAGGGGGTCTATCAGACAGGGAGTAAGCCTGTTGGAAAAGGATCCGCTCCATTCGCTGGGCCAATAATAACAGGCCACAGGAGGAAGTCCTCACAAGTGGCACTTAGCCCGGCACACCCTGAGGCTTTAGGCAGAGCATTGTATTGTTGGGGACACTGCTTCACTAGATATGGATGGAAAAGCAGAGCACTCAGGATGAGTGAGGCGCAGGGTTAAAGGCTGAGCTGGAAATTACTGTCCAGGGAGCCCTTGCCATATGGGAGCAGCCTTTTCTTCAACTTTGCTTCTTCTGGAGAAAAGAGAATTAAAAAACAAAAATTGAATTTTGTTCTTACAGTAGCTGCACCTTGGAAGAATTGGAGCTTTCTCCCTCTGCTCTCGCCCTCTGACCCTGGAAGTGACCTAGCTCAGCCTTCGCTGCGCTGGATGTTCAGCTGTTTCTTTGTTATCTTTGCAGCGTAATCCCCGTTTACATTAGCCAGTGTCAGGCTCTGCTGCTTGCAATGGAGAAATTCAAGTCACAGGGATCCACTTTAAACTTTCTGTTTGAGGAGCCAGCAAAAGCATTCATGATGGAGACTGATACATAAGTCTAAGTCAAAAGAATTTAATATCTGAATGAACACCAGCTCCTTTGGTCATTAAATAAACTGGAGGTAATGACACACGAAAATAATTCGGACACCTTTTAAAAGAGAAAACCCCCAATGACTTCATAGCTTTGATGTTCTAGAGTTAACAATATCTACAGTGTATTCAATATGTAGCTGTAAGGAAGGTTAATCACCCCCCCTTCAACAATTAATCTGGATTTAACTGATGGCACCTGACCTACTTTACAGCATTCCAGGCGATAATTCCGGAAAACCATCCCCAAAGTGTCAGTCCATAAATCCTCCTTTCAACAAGATTTTAACAAGCCTTTGGCTCCTGTAGCACTTCAAAGCCACATTAGCCCCAGGAGAGTGTTTTTTAAAATATGCAACACTCCAAGTGCATTCTGGGTGCTTCAGGCTTAAGACAAAACTGTGGAACCACAAACATTAGACTAAGGAACTCATACCTGGGTGGACTGGTAGAAGGTAGCAAGGGATGGTTCTAGAGCGGTATGTATGAGTTCCCCAGAGTCACAACCGAAGAATCCAGTGGGAACCCTGTTTGAACCAAGCAATAGCGAATTCTAATGAAGCCCATCTTTATTTAAAGTTGCCTGGTTAACTTCAGTTTTGGTCAAGCAAATGTGGGAACAGCAGGATCAAGTGTTAGTTATTCTCAAATCCTTTCCCGTCCATCCGGAGCTTGAGGATTATAGCTACTTTAATATGCTCCATCTGCAAAGTAAAAATGTCAACTTGCTTACATGTCACAAGGAAAGGAGAGGGTAACATTTGCTAAGTGGTTCCAGAAGTTCTGTGTCTGCGACATGTTCCTTACAATAAAGTGTGTTGTGCTTGGTGACAAAATAGTGATTGGTTCGTAATTCCAGAACTCTGCTGTCCAATATGGGAACTGGCAGTCACGTGTGGCCACCTCTGGCTGGTGGCACCTCTGTGGACAAGAGAGGATTATAGAACTTTTCCATCATTGCAAAGTTCCAAAAGGCAGCAGTTTTTTAGACTAATGAATAGCTAATGCCATCACTCTGTGTGTGTGTGTGTGTGTGTGTGTGTGTGTGTGTGTTTTAAACCTATCATAATCAATAACAAGGCCCAGGAGATAACTTCTACTAAATTCTTTTTATGTAAGTACTAAAAAAGTCCAATAAGTACTGTCATCCTGCCAAGAGTGATCATTCTTTCATTGATACTTAATTCTTTATTTCTTTTTTTTAGGGACTGTATTTTATTTACAAACTGAGGAAGAGAGTTGCGAAGTGAGTGATGAACCCGGAAGTTAAATCTTCGCAGTGACACTTTCATGAATCATGTGGAAAATTATTTCAAAGTCAGTTTTTATTTCAGCCATGAAGAGGGTTCAGTATCCTTAAAAATAATTCCTGAGGTTTTATCGGAAACAAATGATTGCATTACTGTATTTCGTAATGGAGATGCTATGCTACAGAAGTGCTTGTTTTGTTAGTAAAAGACGATGCCAGCCTGTAATAACCAGGCCTAGGGTGCTTATGTTTCCTAATTCCATCATTTTAAAACATCTGCCTCATGAAGTTGTTGACTGACCAGCTGACTTGTAACAGCTAATCTATACATTTTTCTAGAGCTGGATCAATTTAACTAGAGTCCCTTTAAAAATAATTTCTATGTATTAACTTTTCATTGCAACATGCATTAAATATGCCTGTAAAATTCAAAAACACATTAAGTATTTTCATACGTTCATAATTTCGTCTTCTTAGTTATGCATGCATCTTTTAAAATAAAAGTTGTAATTATATTCATGTTTGAATCTTCACTATGTGTTAACCCCTCTGGCTCGGCTTGTTATGCACCTAGACTGAAAACGTGGGCTCGTTATGAAAGATTAATAAAGATTATGTAAGTCCTTATACACTATCTATTGCACAAGTTACACCTGCATGAAATTTAAAGCCATTTTTGACTCGGGAAAGAAAAAAAGGGATAATTATTTTACAGTGTCCTTAAGTTTTCAAGGGGCAAGTTAAAACTAAATCAAAAAAGAAAAAAACAAGACGTTTGGATAGCTGAGTGACATGTTTGCTTTAGAACTATTATGCAGTTAAAATCAGTCTTTATACAGTACTCGGCTTGTGCTCCAGCTCTTCCGGTGCTGGGCCAGTGAAGGGCCCTGACCGGTCCCTCTCAGCTCTCCAGGATTTCTCCTTGGGTAAGAGGTGGGAGGCTCAGGGGTGGAGAAGGCGTGGCCAAGCCTGAGACTCAAGTTTCCGCCCAGGCCAGGCCCGAGTGGGCCAGGGCGTGGGCGTGGCCGCTGCGCGTGGGCTTCGAGGGGCGTGACCGCAGGTCACGTGCCGGGCCGGACGCCAACAGTTGGGCGGGGCCGCGCGCGCGTTGTTAGGGTGGGTGGGACGGCGTCACCTCACCCAGCCGCGCCGGGGGATCCTGCAGGGTCCTTGGGGAGCGCCAGCGGCTCGGTGGCAGCGGCCGCCCCACCGAGGGGGCGGGGAGACGAGAGCCGTGCTCGGGGTCTCCGCTGCGGGAGCCAGGGTGACCACTGAGGTCAGTGTCTCGCGGGGGTCCGAGGCGGGCGTAGTGCGGGCACCGCGGCGGCCCGGGCTGCAGGAAGTTAGTTGCTGCAAGTCACGAGCTGGTGGCATTTGTTGCACTTACACTCCGGGCTCTGGGACTTGGTTCTGCCCTCTCCGTCACTCCGGGCCCTTCGCAGCGAGCTGCTCTGAGCTCCCGCGCGCGTCCTGACTTCGTGTCCCTCCAGCCCGGGAGGGTTGATTGACAGTGGGAGTCACGCGTCGTGCATGTGACAACATTTGCAAAGTACCGCGTGCTCCGTTCAACTAAAGTGCGAGAGATCAAGGGCTTCAGGAGCAGCTCGGCCCGGGGTCCTCGTGCTTGGCAGCGCTGCGAGAGTGGTCTTTATTTATTTCCAGGTGTCTGCGTTGTAGTTTTTAGCCAGTGTTGTGAAATCGAAGCGTCTGCATTAGGCACTTTGCTTTTATGATTGGTTAATAATAGCTCAGCTTTGAACTCGGTAATATTTTTCCTGAAACTTCTGTCTGTGTTTTAATAGATGCGCTTTGGATATAAAATTGGGAACAGCCACATCTCTTTATTCAGCATTTGGAAAACAGTTTGTAGATTTCAGAGCTAGCGCTGTTCACATTCCAATCCTAGTACTTTGAGTTTTGGCTTTGTTTTTCCTGCATTGTGATCCATATACATTTTAAATCAGTTTGTTTTAATCTCCCAGTTCAAAGCTAGGCAGGCCTTATGCTGTCCAGCAGTATAGGGAGAAAATTGTCAGTAACATTCATTTTTAAAAAACTTATCTTTTTCTTCCAGGCAGAGAAATCATTTGCAGCTTTGAACAACTGATACGAAAAATGGGAGTTAACTGCCACACCTTGAGTGGGTTTATCTGAAATAGTTGTGTTGCAGTGCAGGAAAGGCCTTTATCAGATGACACTTGCTGATGTGGCTTTGTGAATCAGCAGGAGTTTGTGGTGGTGGCTAATCTCTGAAGTCTGGTTTTTGCAGGTGGTAGCAATACTTAAACCTGTGATCCAGATATCGGGCAGCTAGTGTGTCTGTAAAAATACTCTTTTCTCAGTGTTTCAAACACAGGGAAATGATACTGTTACAAAAGTAACAGCTACCGGAAGTGGAAGAATAAGGACAGTCTCTTTCGAGTGATAACATGGTACAATGTCTATTTAATAAATTACAAATTTTACTGAGAGATACCACTCTATGGAGGATCATAATATTTTTTAGTTGGAACTTGTGTGGCAGTTTCTTACCTGTTCACATTACTGGAAGTTAAACTTCAGAACTATATAGTCGGGCACTCACTGAAAAAAATCAATACGAAATAATAAGGGTGTCAAATTAACTGATAACGTGGAACACAAAGAACAGGTACATGTGAAAGATCTGAAATGCTCTGGAGCCTTGTGGATTCTTTTAAGCTGAGTCTGATAGCAATTAAATCTTACTGTTGACCTCGTGAATTCTTTGCAGTTCTTAACGAACAGGTTTTAGCAGTGTAGCACCCCAGTTTAAACCGTTTCTTCATAAAGTTTCGGAAGACACTGTCTTGCGCTCTGTACAGTGTATTTATGATCCTGGTGTTATATGAATATCTTTTATGATCTCAATCTCTAGAAATGTTGGGTTTTTCTTAGACGATTTCTCCTGTGGGTGCTATATTAGTATTGTCAGTATTAAGTGGCTCTAGGTACCGAGGTGGGCAAGTAGAATGCTAGAGGAGGATAGTACTGGGTAACTCATGGGATCTGAGTTTTTTTATTCATCTGCCTGCAAGTAGGAAATTACAAGATAGTGAAAGCAGTCCTGAACTATGTTTTTCCATTATGTGACAGTGGAAAGTGAACCACACATGGATGTGGTGTTTAAAGTTTTCCTTTAAAAGCCGGATTTGGTGGCCTATGACTGAGGCAAGGAACTCTGTGGAGACCAACCTGTGCAATATAGGAGACCCACCCCATTTCAAGAAGAAAGTTTTCGCTTTAAAGAGAAACTTCTCTGGTTGGCTAACCAGTCAATATAACATGAATTTAATTCATTGTGCAGGAAAATTTTCAAATGTGAAATAAAAATGAGAAAACTTTGAGTTCATTTGGCTAAGGTTCAAGGAATTTTATCATTGGAATGTGACGTTAACCTCCTTGTTAGTGTTTTAATTATTAAAACTTCATTTTCTGTTTTGTGGACTTCTCTGCTTCTTTCTACAGAGCCACAAACAGTTAATATTTTTTAGAATGTGTCAAGCTGGACTTCAAGTCAGGATAGGGCTAGTTTGTTGGCAGTGGTGGGAATTGAATCCAGTACCTCTTTCCTCTTAGGCAGGTTCTCTATCATTGAGCTACATCCCTAAACCCAATTAAATTTTGAGACTTGGTCTCACTACGATCCTCAGCGGACCTGGAACTTGCCAGTTTGCTTTACACGCACCACTATGCCCAATTAAAATTGACTCTTAGATTGTTAAAGCGAGTAAAATGATAGCACCTGAGTTCAGTTTTGTAACGTTAAGTCACGAGGCTTAACTTTCACCAGTTAATTAATTAATCAATTTATTTATTTATTTTTTAGTTTTTTGAGACCAGGTCTCATTTTGTAGTTCAGGCTGTCTCTGAACTCACCATGTAGAACACGCTGGCCTGGAATTCATGACAATCCTCCCGCCTTTGCCTCCCAAGTGCTGGGATTACAGAGGTGCATCACCAGGCCTGGCAATTTTCACCAGTTTTAATAAACACTACATTTTGCAAATGAATATAGATAAAAGGATAAATACTCAGGGGTCTCTAAGGTTCTATTATATCCAACTGTGAGAACATGTAATGGATTTGAAGTAATGTAAACATGTCAGATATAAAATGAGCAATAGTGTAGTATACACATTTTACTATTGTATGGCGTTGTATTTATACCCAGTTTGATCATTTCTCCTCCAGAAGAAGAATGATCTTTTATTTATTAAGACATGATCTGATCTCACTATGTATTTGAGACTGCTTTGAACTCTTGGTGATCCTCCTGCCTCATCCTCCTGGGTGCTGGGATTACAAGTATGCACCACCATGCCTGGGAGAATGCTCTGTGCTGAGTCACAGACTTACTGAGCAAACTGGAGGAGACAGTTGGACTGAACTAAAAACGAAATGATTTTAGGTTTACTTTTCTTTGTTAGCTTTTATAAATTGTTGTTTTCTTTAAATTGCTATGTTTTGAGTATTTCTTTTATAATGTTAAAATGAGGTGCACTGCTGGGCATGGTGGCATACACCTGCAATCGAAGTTACACAGGAGGCTGAAACAGGAGGATCGTGAGTTTGAGGCCAACATGTGGAGCTCATTAAGACCTTATCTGAAAATGATAAAGGGCTCAGCGGTACAGTGCCTGCCCAGCCTGCCTGAGACCCTCGTTAAATCCTTAGCCCTGTGTAGAACAATTAAAGCCCCTACAGTTCACATTCAGAGTCCTTGTTGCTTATACAAGAGCAATTTCTAGAGTCTTTGGCTTTTAATTTTAGGTTCTCATTGGAATTTTAGTTGAGCATTACTGTGCCCCTTGGTTAAAAGTTCCAGATTCTGGTTGCAGCTCTATTGTAAATTCTGTGCTTTGCAGCTTTTCACTCAAATCAATGTTAAAGCCATTATGAGTCTGTTTACCAATGTTGAATTTCTAAAACAATCAAAAGATGGATTTGTGTTATTGCAGATGTCACAGTTGTGTGCATGTATGCATATGAATATATACATAAAGATGTAGGGTCACTCCAGAAAACTGACTGCTAGCTAGGAACGAAGGCTTAGAGCAAAAATTGCTTTGGTTCTGTTCCTGAACACGTGGTCTGAAATGTGTAAGTCTTTAACCAAGTGTTTGCTGGTTCATCTCCTAGTGTGACGCTACTTCCAAGGAAGCTGGTGCCATGCCTGTGCAGCTCCTCTTTCTCTGGGATGCTGTTTTCTTCTCTGGCTCTCAGCCCCCACAGCCCAGAAGCCTGCACACGTGTCAGACAACCTGTGAGTGAAGCCCTCAGCTTCTCTTCAGAGTGCATTGCCTAAAAAGTTTAGTATGTTCTCCTTTTTATCCCGCACCCCACAGGGGACTAAAATCTGTGTTTTGCCTTCATTGTTTCCCCTGGATGCATTCATTGCCTAGCTATAGGCGGTGTGAGGTCTCCTTTTGCCAGTTTTTGGCATTTCTGACTTTAGCCAGCGTCTTTGAAATGCATTTCTTCTGGTGCCCATGACTGTTCTGCTCCACCTTTGGCCTTTATTGTGGCCAGCTCCTCTTCACTGTGTACCTTTCCCCTTAAAGGGTAGTCTTCTCTCAGCAAAGGGGACTGTCTTACCCATGTGATTTTAATGATTTTCTATGCTGATAATTTCCACTATTTAAAAAAATGTGTTGATTCTGGCTTTGAACCCAGGGCCCTTGCACATGCCAAGCATGCATTCTACCCCTGAGTTACACCCAGGCTCCAGCTGTTTAAATTCGAACCTACAACTGCTCTCTGGGGTGCAGGCTCCTCTTATCTCATTCTTATTGGGTATCTTTTTTCTGCATTTCCCACAGGAATCCCAAAGACAGCAGCCAAAGTATATCTTTTCCATCACATGTCTTGATTAATCTCTTTTGTGTCCGGTTGTCCTGTCTCGTGCACTTTTGTGATCTTGGCAGACATTTTACTCTTCAAGTACCAGTTTAAATTTCACTTCCTCAGTTATTCCCTCTGGAACTAATGCAGGTAGTGAGTTGACAGTTCCCTTCCTCTCTGTGTGACAGGTGTCCCTGTCCTTGCACATTTGTGATTATTGTCTCCTTATCTGCTATGTTTCTGGAGGGCAGAGTGGACTAGCTGTCCCTGTTCCTCCTACATTAATAGATACCCAAGAAATATTTGCTGAATAAATTTTAATCCCAGTTCCAGTATTTATGAACAGCTGGCATGGTTAATACATTACGGTGAACTGTTTAGCTGATATCCATCATTTTCCTATTGTCAGAAATTGAATGTTAATTTTTTTTTCCTCATAAGATTAGTGTGATGGGTGCTGAAGTTTTCAGAGTAGAGGTCTTTTACTTCTTTTGTTAGATTGATTCCTAGGTATTTAATTTTAGGGGATGCTATTATGAAAGGAATTGTTTCCCCAATTCCTTTTTCAGTGAGTCTATTGTTCATATATAAAAAGGCTGTTGATTTTGGGGTGTTGACCTTGTATCCAGCTACTCGACTAAATCTGGTTATTAAGTATAGAAGTCTTAGCAGAGTGTGGGGGTTTGCGATATAGAGTATTGCATCATGCACAAATGACTGTTTCATTTCTTCTTTTCCTGTGTTTATACCTTTTATTTCTTTCTCTTGTCTGATTGTTGTAGCTGTTTCCAGAACTATATTGAAAAGGATCTCTACTCTGAAAACTACAGCACTCTAAAAATATTGAAATCGAAGAGAATATAAGAAAATGGAAAGGCAGCCTTTGCTTCTGGGTAGGGAAAATGTAGTGAAAATGGCATATATCCCAAACTGCTGTATAGATTTAGTGCAATCCCAATTGAAGTATCCAACAGCATATTTCACAGAACTAGAGTAAACATTCCAAAAGTTCACCTGAAATCAGAAAAGATTCATAGCAGCAAAAGCAATTCTAGGCAACAAAGACAAGGCAACAGGTATCACAGTCCCCAGTTTGAAACTCCAAAGCTACTGTGATAAAAACAGCATGTCACTGACAAAGAAACAGACTTGATGATCAGTGGAACAGATCAGAAGACACAGAAACAACTCCAGGCACACTAAGCCACATCATCATTAACAGTGGAGCCAAACATCCTCACTGAAGGAAGGTTAGCCTCTTTAGTGAATATGCTGGAAAATTTTAGATTCAGTTTGCCAAAGATTAAAAGTAGTTCCGTATTTCTCACCATGCACTAAACTAAAATAAAAATGGATTGAAGATCTAAATACTAAAACAGAAAGGCCAAACCTACTGAAAAAAAGGGTAGGTAGAACTCTTGAAGACATTGACCCAAGAAAAGACTTCATGAGTAAAACCTTAGTTGTACGTGAATTAGCACAAAGAATTAATAGCTGGGTTTTATTCCTATTAAAAAGCTGCTGCACAGCAAGAGAAACCAACAGGACGAAAAGACAACCCACCACATGGGAAAACATTTTTATCAACTGTTCCTCAAAGGCCTATCTGGAATATACAAAGAACTTTAAAAAATCATACCCCCCAAATTGAAAGACCCAGTCCAAAAATGGACATCTGATGTGCACAGACATTTTTCATTTAAAAAAGTAGAATGATCAAATAAACATAAAAAAATGTTCATCACTGGTCACTCAAAAGATGCAGACAAAAACAACACTGAGATTCCACCTCACTTCAGAAGGAGTGGTAGCTATGAAGAAATCAGCTAATAACAAATGCTAATGGGGTTGTGGGGAAAAAGGAACCCTTCTCCACTGTTGTTGGGAGTGTAGACTGGAGCAACTACTGTGGAGATTCCTCAGAAAACTGGGATTAGAGGTACCATTTGACCCAGCTATTCCTCTGCTAGGTATCTTCCCAAAAGAATTATACCATACCACATCATACCACAGCAACATATGTACACCCATGTGTATAGCAGCACAATTTATAATAGCTAAATCATGGAAACATCCCAAATGTCCACCATCTGGTGACTAGACAAAGAAGATACTTTAAAAAAATAAAGTGGAGTACTATTTGACCAGAAAGAATGACAAACTTGAGACATAGCTAAATGAATGTACATTGAGGCTGTACACTTAAGTGAAATAAATAGGACACAGATGTGTAAATACTGAATAATTTCTCTGGTCTGAGAAACAAAGTGTGAGAACTATAATGTATAATAGAGATAGTGAAGTAGGAAGAAAATGTTCAAAAGAGGGGAACTAGGGAGGGAGCTGGGAGAATGGAAAAAAATATCAGAAAAGTAGGAAAAAATGAAAAGAGTCTTCGTAACCAGGGAGGGGTGGTAGGGTTGATAGATGTATTCTGATATTGTTTATACTATATGTTAAGGTAATGAGGCAAAATATATTCTCAACAGCTGTTGGTGTGAGTGTTCATTTGTAAGGACTTGCTATTGTTTTTAATGTTTAATATATTAAGATCAGTGTGGTAAGGGTGCAAAAATAATGACAGAACTTCTAGTTTTTAAAGGTTTATAAATATTAAATGAAATTCTTTGGTGTAGTACACCAGCATGTCTAGACCATTGTCCCTTGTTTAATGTTCTTGACTGGCTGGAAACTTATGAAATCATTGTGATAAATGTCCACTAAATTAGATGTTTATATTTTTAAAATTTGTTCAGTAACTTACATTTGTTTAGTGTAAAGAAACGCCTTCATGTTGTTGGGAATATAGAAAATAAAACCTTCCCCAAAAAGACTATTTAGGGTTAAGAATGTAGTTTAGTTGTAGATAGGGCAAGGCTTTGGGTTCAGACCCTAG
>PVIR01008321.1:0-57284 GCA_004026965.1 Petromus typicus
AAGGCCTGCTGGGTGGCAGTGGTGGGGGGCTGCTGGGTGGCATTGGCGGGGGGCTGCTGGGTGGCGGCGGAAGCAGCGGGAGAGGGCTGCTGGGTGGCAGCGGTGGTGGTTTGTTGGGTGGTGGTGGCCTTTTAGGTGGTGGCCGGCACCGGTATGAAGACTACAGAAGTGAATTCCCCCGAGGCGTCGGTGGTGTGCCCTACAATGACTTCCATGTCCGAGAGCGTCCCCCTCAATACACCAACGGGAAACAGCTTGGTGGAAATTACAGATATGGTCACATTGAGACCAATGACAACACCGCTCAGCTGGGGGGCAAATACCGCTATGGTGAGATCCTGGAGTCTGACGGGAGCATCAGGGACCTGCGGCGCGGGGATGACAGTGCCGACACCTACAGCCACCACCGGGGCCGGTACCGGTCCATGAATGGAAGGCGCCGACGCGAGCTGCAGCCCGGGCAGATCCCTGCAGGGGTGGCCACCGGGGCACTGGGCCCAGGCGGCTTGCTGGGCAGTGGGGGCATACTGGCCAACGAGGGCATCCTGGCCGGCCAAGGCGGCCTGCTTGGAGGAGGTGGCCTCCTTGGGGACGGAGGACTGCTTGGAGGTGGCGGCGTCCTGGGGGTGCTCGGCGAAGGTGGCATCCTCAGCACCGTGCAGGGCATCACAGGGTAAGGTAGCTGCGCTTCCTGTCAAGTTCCCCAGGAACCAGCAAACAGGGCGAGGGCCTGAGGGGAGGACTTAGGCCTGGACATCGCAGAGACCCACTGTCCATAGTCTGGGGTCTTGGCACAAAGCAGCGCCACGTCTGAGCTAGCTGTGCCTTAGGCAGTTGTGTACAACTTGGTGCTAGCCTTTCCCTTTCTCCAGCCTCAGTTTCCTCATCTGCAGAATGGTCATAGGAATGTAGTTAAGTGGAAAACCCCAAGGGTTTAAAATTAACATTATGTTGTATATATCTAATATATACAATATATTATATAATTTCATGTATGTGATATATTCAACCATACCCAGGCCCCTTCTCATAGTCATTTAATTCAACAAATACGTAGGGCTTCTACTGTGTAAGGGCACCGTGGTGGCATAGGGCACAGACCCAGGGGCCAATCCGCCCTGGAGGAGCTCATGGGCTGTGGGTTTTGTGGGCCTGGCTCATGGAGCCACAGATAGCTGCCAGTCACAGCAGACAGATTCCCTGCGGGACAAGCAAGCTGACCACCGAGGGTGGGGCTTCCTGGGGCCGGGACCACGCAGAGAGAGTACCCAGAGAGGCCAAGTGGGGCCCTGGGCGGTGCGAGGGACTTCCCCCGGGTTCCCTGTGCAGTCTGGGAAGCGCAGGTCTCTTCAGTCAGGAGGGAAGGGTGGGGTGTGAGGGAAGGCACCGCAGTGGGTAGTGTGCCTCGGGTCACACAGCTGTCACCTGTGCAGGCTGCGCATCATGGAGCTGACCTTGCCCCGAGTATCCGTGCGGCTCCTGCCCGGCGTGGGTGTCTACCTGAACCTGTATACCCGCGTGGCCATAAGCGGGAAGAGGTGTGTGCCTTTGTCATTCTGTCTCCGCAGGGAGAGTTTGGGCGAGTCACCTCCCCGTGCCACACTTGGCCTCTGCATCCATCATGTGGGGAGCTGGGGTCCCCCGATGGCTGATGTCTCCTGTGAAGGAGCCCCGTGTGTTGCCTAAGGTCTGGGAGGTTGGAGTTGAGGGACAGCTTGGGTGTGATGCCTAATATAAACTGCACGGCTTCGGTCAGACCTCCAGCGTCCCCGGCCTTGTTGTCTGCGGACCCCTCTGTTCCCAGCGGACATGGCTGCCTGCAGAGGCCTGTCATGTAATAGGTGCTTCCCACAGGACCTCAGAGGGGGACTCTTCCATCTTTCAGTCCACATGAAAGAAGTCACCCCTCCAAAGTGTGGTGACTGGCTGGTTACCTTGGAAACCAGAATTTATACCTATCTCTGTGCCTGTCCTGTTCTTAGAGTAGAGCAAGGGCGTGATGGCTGACGGGGACAGCCAAAGCTAAAGCCTGAGGTGAGAGGTGCCCGCAGGCCTGGTGGCTGGAGTGTGACTCGCTGCCATCTCGGCCCCTTGGTCTCCTTCAGTCTCATCGGCTTCCTGGACATCTCTGTGGAAGTGAACATCTCAGCCAAGGTCCGGCTGACCATGGACCGCACTGGCTACCCACGGCTGGTCATCGAGAGATGTGACACCCTGCTGGGGGGAATCAAAGTCAAGCTGCTGCGTGGGTGAGTCCAACGGGCAGGGAAGCACCTCGGGAGGGGCAGGAATAGCTGTCTTTGGTGAACAAAGGGGCGCTTCTCCCCTCCTCTTTGTGGCCTGGAGGCTGGTAGAGCCCAGGAGCGGAGAGGACTCCTGTGGACCCCACCCACAACCTCCTGTGGAGCCCATCCACATCGTCCTGGCCCTGGCCTGATGGGAATTCAAAGGCAGTGGCTTTGAACCCAGGAGATAGGCTTCAGCCAACTTGGGGAACAGTCACGACGGGCAGCTCTAGGCCTTTGAACAAGCCTCACCCATGTGGTCAGGCAGATACCTGAGATTTGGGTCTCAGAGTCACACTTTACTGCTTTGAGACTTTGGAGTGCTCTGTTTCTCTCTCTGGGTTTGTTTTCCTGTCTGTGGAGTGAGGGTAAATTCTTGTTTCCATAGTAATTGGGATAACGAATGGACGCTCCTAGTGCATAAACTACCACACTGTAAGAGTTTATAAATAAATGTTGCATTTATGACAACGGCAGCTTTACTGTCACCGGGACAGAATAGTGAGTACTCACAGTTTAGGAGGAGAAGTTTAACGTGGCTCACGTTTTGGGTTCAGTCCCTGGTGAGCTCAGTCCATGGCAGAAACAGGGTAGGAAGACTGTGGCGGAGCAAAGCTGTGTGGCAGCATGGGCAGAGGGAGGAGCGGGCCCAGGACCAGAGCATGGTTTCTCACGGGGCAACCAAGCTGCTCACAGAGCGTGACTCGAGCTCCCCGATCCCTGTGGGCTTCACTGTCTGTCTCTGTGGCAAGGTGGACGGGGGTAGAGAAAATCAGCCCTGGGGTTTGAAACATGGACATCTCACAGACTTTTAGATTCACATTTTCGCTTGGAAATAGACTTGACAGTAACAGTTCCAAACTGTAGAACTACAAAAAGGCACAGAGAGCAGCATGTCCTTCTACCTTGTCCTCTGGTCCCTTCGCACTAAGCCCACATGACTATTCAGTTCTTAATCCTCCTTCCAGGTTCCCTGTGCAAATGTGGCAAATGAGAGTGTGGATCTCCTTCCCGTGCCCTCATTGCAGATGGGCAGCCGCTCTGAGCTCAGCTCCGCGCTTTGCTTTTGAATTGTTCCATCAGAGAATTCTCTGTATCCGAGCACTGAATGAGCCTTGTTCAACTGCTCATAGCTGTGTAATGTCCCATCCTCCAGATTTAGTTTAACGTGCATCATTATGCAGCCAGCCCCTTACAACTAACTAAGGAGGGGCATCTCAGTGTGCCTAATCTATTGCCATGGTGACAACTTCCCTTTTATCGATGTCATTTCACACGTGGTCTTGTGCATCTATTGGATAATCTCATGGAAGGGAAAAAGTAACTGTGTTCTGAATATGCACAGATTAATGGCAAACTGTTCCTACACACACACACACACACACACACACACACACACACACACACACACACATACACACACATTCACGCATGCACGCACACCTAGCACACATAAGCTTGAGAGTTTTGGTGCCTCATTGTGCCAGAACTGGAACCAGAGACTTTCCTAAGGGATATGATGCTGCATGCTAAGCTCTGGGGGAGGTGCTCCAGTCCGGCCAGCGCATGGAGGAACTCTTTGCTCTGCCAACCGGACAGCTCGGTGGCTGATACTTCAGAGAAGGGCCCCAGCTGTGTTTGGCGGTTGGGGAGCAGTTTTCTAAGGTTGAGTCCATCGGGGATTCAGTGTTAGCATGGACACACTTACCATCACTCCAGGGCCCTGAAAACAAACCCTTCCATCCAAGTCTGTCAGTCTGTCTATCCTGTCTACATACTGGAGCTCTGTCCACCCCTCCTAGCTAGCAGGACAGACGGGTTAGTTCAGAGCCGAGGGAAGCCCCCAGAGCTTGCTCTCGGTCATTGCTCTGAACCTCAGCGTCACTGCTATAAAATGGATGACATCTTCCAGTCTTTTTAGCACCAATAAACTGTCCTTTAATATGGCCCACAAGAGCACAGATTTTGGCTAGTATTTCTCCTTCTGTCTCTTCCACAAAGATTCATTGAGCTCTCGGCATGCTCTGGTACCCGAAGCAGCAAGCTCCCTTTCCCTTTGGGAAGGCTCCTGGGGCTGCAGCAGAGTGACAGCTGACAGCAGACAGGGGTCAAGTGGGGGAGCTGGGAGGAGGAAGTAGCCTTTGCAGCGTGGGCCTGGGCCAGCACACCCCACAGCCAGCGCAGCCATCCTGGAGTCCTGGAGCCCTCCATGGCTGCGGGCCTGCCCCTCAGCCTGCCCCTCTCTTCCTAGGCTTCTCCCCAACCTCGTGGACAACTTAGTAAATCGAGTCCTGGCCAATGTGCTCCCTGACTTGGTAAGAGTGGGGAGGGGACCACCGTCCTGCCTTTATCCCAAGGGGCCCTCAAGGGACTGGAGGGATGGGACAGCAAGGCCAGGGTGAGCTCCTGGGGTGTGGGAAGGACTGGGGATATGGAGGGACAGGTGGGGAGAGGGAACGGGGGAGATGCCTGGGTCTCACAACACACCTGAATCTCAGTGACAAAGGCTCCCCAAGGGGCAAAGGCGAGGACACAGCCTGGCCCAGAGCAGTCTCAGACAGGAGCTGCCCTTGTTGCTCCGGGCACATCCCCTGCCTGGCTCCCTGCAATGGCACCAATGTCAGGCATCTCTCCCTGCAGCTCTGCCCCATCGTGGATGTGGTGCTGGGTCTCGTCAACGACCAGCTGGGTCTCGTGGACTGTGAGTCCCTCCTTTTGGCGGTGCTGGGCTGATGTCATGGACAGCTGTGCAGGGCCAAGCCTTGGACACAGCGACATCTGGGAGGAGGCCATGGGTAGTGGCGGTGGCACGGTGCCCACCTGTCCCTATATACTTCCCCTGCCTGGGGAGGCGGCTGTGCACTCAGAGGCTTCTCAGCTTCCTCTTCTATCTGGGCACCAAGGGCACAGCCCACAACGTCCCCTTTGCCCATAGCTCTGATCCCGCTGGGCATACTGGGAAGTGTGCAGTACACATTCTCCAGCCTCCCGTTGGTGACTGGCGAGTTCCTGGAGTTGGACCTCAATGTGAGTCCTGTGTCTCGGCCTGGGAGGGGTGAAGGTGGCCCCGGCAATGTGGGAACGTGGCCCTTTTCCTACTAGATGAAGACCTCTAGGAATCATCCAAAAAATACAGTCCTAGTGACACTCATGCATGCACATTGTACACTAAGCACGTTGTGTGTGCTGTGGATTCAGTCTGTCCTCAAAACCACAGCATGAGAGGGGCTCGCTTACTGAGACAGCAGAGCAGTTAACCCACTCACACGAGGCCTTGTAAATGTGGACCCAGGATCTGAACCCAGAGGGCCCAGCCTCTGGCTCTGGAGCTGCTGTTGGGGGACGGTTTGACTGGTGTGCATTTAACAGTGGGATCTCTCTGAGTAAAAGTGGTCAGCACCCATTGGGTCCTTGGCATAAACACTCCAGCCAGGGCCACTTTCTACCCCCAGTGCAATGTCACTGAAAGTAAGCTTAGGAAGAGACATCTGAGTTGGAATCAGCCCTCCAAGGGCCCTGGGGCTGAACTCGCATGTGCGTGAATGTACCAGAGTAACACGTTCATAAACACCCACCCTGCAGACAGACACTATCGGGGTCCCCTGCCTGGGGTGGAAGCAGGGAGGGCAGCAGCGGGGGCAATGGTCAGCCCTGCGGATGCCAACCCCCTGGAAGGGCCAGGCCACAGAGAAGGGCAGGAGTATTGGGCAGTTACTGGTCCAGTCTACAGGGATAGGGTCCCCAGGGCTGAGAGGGCTTCCTGGGGGTGGTGACCTTTGCACTTGGCAGGGCAGAGCAGCTTTGGGGAAGGGCCAGGGTGGGGTAGTGAGGGCTGAGGGCTCACCAGGTCCTGGCGGCTGCACTGCAGCTGCATGGCTGTGATGGGACCCAAGCAGCCTAGGGACAAGAGCCCACAGAGCTTTGTGGACGGGCCTGTGTGTGCCTTCCTGAAGTGCCCGGATGCTGTCACGCGGCTGGGCTGAGGCAGGGAAGGTATGGCCGGATGCGCAGGAAGTGTAGCTGTCCCTTCCATCATAGACTGGACCAGAGCCGGGGCCATGGGAAACAGGCCTCTGGACCCTGTGCAGCCTCACCTCAGCCTCCCACCGCCCTCCTCCTTGTACGCCACGACCCCTTCCCCTCTGCTGCCGCAGACTCTGGTCTCAGAAGCCGGAGGAGATCTCATCGACTACCCCCTGGGCCGGCCTGCTCTGTCGCCCAGGCCGCAGATGCCGGAGCTGCCCCCCATGGGTGACGACACCAACTCTCAGCTGGCCGTCTCTACTGCCTTCCTGGACAAGATGCTGACCCTGCTGCAGAAGGAAGGGGCGTTGAATGTCGACATCACTGACGGCATGGTGCGTCCTGGGCTTCTGTCGATCCCGTCCAGTCCCCAGCTGTGGACAGAGCTCCGCTGGCTTGTCCCCACATCCCAGATGCACAGTCACACCCAGGTTCTCGAAGCTGGTTCTCAGGGCTTCCACATGGGTCACAGACTTAATGCCAAACGGCATCCTGTAGCAGGACAGGCTCTGCTCTTTTTCAAGCCTGTAGGATTATAGTCAATCCTTTAAAAAAGCTTAACATATATTCACTTATATGTACCTCAATATAAGAGTTTAGGATACTTCCACTTGGGAACTGAATAATACAATGTACATAAGTAACTAAAAGACACTGAGGAAGCTGGGCGTGGTGGGCCATGTGTACACCTGAAATCCTGGCACCATGGGGGGCTGAGGCAGGAGGACTGTGAATTCAAGCCCTTTCTGGGCAACTCAATCTCTTAGTGAAGCCCTATCTCAAAATAAAAGAATAAAAAAGGGCTATGTGAAGGTAAGTTCAGTGCTAAGGCCCTGAGTTCAATCCCCATATCACACACACAAAAAGTAATTTAAGAACATAATACTACCCCAAGGTACACTCCGGACTCATTTTCTCTCTGAACTCTTCTGAAAACTTTCAAGCCTTCACATAAGTTGCCAGACAGCACAACTCACACACACATGTCCTTTGCCGAGATTCACCAGCTCATATCTAACCTTCCATCTGTCTTCTTACTGACCTACCCTGCCATCATTTATTCACCTGCCCAGCACCTACCAGCCAGCCATCCACTCGTCGACTCACGGATCCATCCGTCCACCCTCTGTCCATCTGTCTGCCGGTCCATCCACTCATCCATCCATCCCATATGACATTTTGTTTATAATGTTTTGCTCCATAACTTCACTGTTTCTCTTAAGGATACAGTGTTCTTATGGGGCCGGGGATTTAACTCAGTGGTTCAGGTGCCTGTCTTGGAAGCACAAGAAACTGAGTTCAATCCCCTGGTAACCACATACAATACCGGAGATTCATGCCCAGCAGCAATCAGTACCACATACCACAGTGCCGGGCGTGGTGGCTCACGCCTGTAATCCCAGCACTCGGGAGGCAGAGGCAGGAGGATTGTGATGTGAGTTGGAGGCTGAGCTCAGGGTGAGCCTGAACTACAAAGTGAGACCCTGTCTCAAAAAAAAAAAAAAGAATAAAGTGTTCTCCAAAGGACATCACACTGTCTGTACAAATGGACTCGATGATGTGCACCCTGCTTCACCAAAGAACTTCACGGTAGAGGAGAAAGACTCGGGTTCACCGCCCGGTCAGCTCCGGCTGTGGGACTGCTGGCGCCCACTGGCCCATGGTACTGCTGCTCTGTGGCGGCATGGTGGCTGCCGTTGGGAGGTGGAAGGAAGGGGGAAAGAAGGGGCCTAGCTGGTATCTCGGAGCATGTGGGTGTCTGATGGCTGTGCTCCTGTCACCTCACCACTCACGCGACCCTTGTCCTTGTCCCGCAGTTTGATGAGCTTCCTCCACTCACCACGTCCACGCTGGGGGCCCTGATTCCCAAGGTGTGTGAGTAGCAGCGCCGCCGCCGTTGTCTCCATTGTATTCCTCCGGTCACCCGATGGGAAGGGAGGGTGCTCAGTGCTCCGCGGTGGCTCTCACCTGCTCCCCGCCACGTGCAGGGACAAAGCTGGGGAGAGCAGAGCCCTCCTGGGAGGGGGGAGGGAGGTGGGCAGACCCAAACTCTGGAGGGGGGTCAGCGGGCTCAGGTCCAGTCCTGCCCTGGCCACTCCTTTGTTGTGTGACTTTGACACATTCCCAAGACCTAGAGTCCCCGTCGGTGAGCGAAGCCATGCGAACACCATGCCGCAGGCTCGGGAGATCTGGGAGGGGAGGGGTGATGCGGGCAGACAGCCAGTTACAGAGCACCTGTCACACCTCACTTACACCTTCAGTTTCTCACACGAGAAAAACAACAGACATCGTGTCCTGTTGATTTCACTTGTTCAAAGGGAAAGGGGAACTGAGGAAGCAGGAGAAAGTAAAGAAGGAACAGAAAGAATTTGATGGCAAAAAGGAAACAGCGGAAACAAAGCTTATGTATATGGAGGGGTGCGGTGCTGAAGGGAGAGCAGGAGAATGGGGGAAAAATAAGTCAAGATACATCATGTACAGGTACAAATTCACAGGGGTGAATGTGACCCTAGTGTATTCCTAAAACATACCAGTCAACTCAATAAAGGAGAGAAAAAAGAAGAAAAAGAGGCCAGTACAGGGCTCAGCACAGGAACGTGTGGGCCTTAGAGGGGAGGAGCCAGGTCTCCAGTGGTGACAGACATGGCCCAGGACATCCCAGCCATATTACCATATGCAAATGACCCATCCCTCTGGGCCCCTGATTTCTCACATGGCAAATGGGGATGACCACGCTCACCCTTCAGGGTGGCTGTGGACCTGGCACCTGGAACTCAGGGACGGAGCTTTAACTACTACCATTGTTGTTGATAATTACAATTTTTTTTTTTTTAAAGTAGAGCAAGTAAGAGCACTCTTGTTCAGTTAGTGGCCACAAAGAGATGGGACAAAGGCCTTTCCTCTGCCCCATGGCTAATTCTTCATGCAGGAAGTATTCTCAGGGTGAATGATGGCCACAAGCATATTAGTTAGGGCATTGCTGCCCTCTGTCCACCTACCCCGCCTGCTGCTTCAGTTCAAAAGCAGGAGCAGAGTCAAATTCAGCAAGTGCTCGTTATCGCCCTCGTGTGGCCCAGAGCAGAATGGCAGGCTCGCCTTTCTCCAGTATCCTAAGCAGAGTCTGCTCCAGGAGGTGGGGGTAGTGGTGGGGTGCTTTCGACCCTGGGTCACTTCCTGTGTATACTCCAGTTCACACCTTATAACATTTTCTAAGAATCAGTTCCTTCATTAGTTTGTAACGGCTCCTTTCCCACAGGGCAAGGAGGAACAAATACCCCATTTTACAGATGGGGAAACACGCTCAGAGGCGGTGGCAGAGCTGGGGTAGAGCAGGGACTCGGGTCTGGGAATGGCCATAGGTTAGTTTCAGTGGGCTCAGGATAGACACAGAGGCAGGCGTCCTGGAGACACAGATCGGGCAGTCAGGCTGAAGGGTGATGCTATGGCGACAGTTCCAGGTGATGTGGGACTTCTGGAAAGGTGAGACCGCTTGCTCTGGCTGAGGTGGGCAGGAGACCAGAGGCCTCGCAGGGATTACTGAAAATCACCTTAGGAAAGCCAGTTTTCCCAAAAAATGACTTTCTGAAAGCCAGTCTTCCAAGGGTGAATCTACAGAGGGACCAGATGGCTGAATTTACAAGAGTTTTACTCTGACCAAGAGCTTGTATGGAAGAATTTCATTCTGCTCGTGTTCAGGACCATGAACAGAGTTTCAGGGCTAATTTCCATGTGGCAGTATTGCCTGTGGTGAAGTTTCCACTCAAATGGGCTCCTTTTCACTCATTTCATATATATACAAAGTGAATGTCTCGAAGTCAATCGCGTGGTAAATCAATTTTCAGTAAGTATAACAAACTGGTCATTTGCTGCCTTTAGCAAACCAGCTTTGGGACTTAGTCTATAGCAAACGGCTCCATTTTCTCCCCTGCGGGTCTCGAGACCTGGTGATTTTAGGCAGGACATGTGGCCTGGGCTCTGGTTGGGCAGCTCTCAGTGAGATTCCCAGAGGCATGGACTTGCTCACAGTAGGAGGTGGGGGGCGAAGGGCCAGGGGTCTGTGTCACTCCAAATTGGGCTGGCACCTGAGTCTCATTGATGGCCTTGGACTTCTTTCTTGACATTTTCCTCTGAGCCTCAGTCTTCTCTTTTGTAGCCTGGAGAAAAAGTACCCTGAGAGTTATCAAGACTGTCACTCAGGTCGTCAGCCAGTAGCCCATGGAGCCCCAGCTGGCTGATGCCAGGTTTTAGCATTCAAGGGCAAGCACTGAGTCTGAGCTCCCAGCCCTGTCCCATTCAATTCTCACAACACCCCATAAGTGGCTGAGAGATTGCTTCCCCATCCCCTGTAGGCAAGCCCCAGAGCAGGCTTCCCCATGGCTTGTAGGACTCTGGAGATGTTGAATCTGAAGTTACTCAGAGTCCCGGGGCTTTGGGTTTGGAGACTGATCGACAACCTACTGGCCCCTGTTGCCAAGGGCCCCACTCACCTCTCACCTGGCCCATGCCCACCCACAGGTGTTCCAGCAGTACCCTGAGTCCCTCCCACTCACCATCAAGATCCAGGTCCCCAACCCACCGTCGGTGACCCTGCAGAAGGACAAAGCACTGGTGAAGGTGTTTGCCACCGCTGAGGTCGTGGTCTCCCAGCCCAATGACGTCGAGACCACCATCTGCCTCATTGACGTGGTGAGTGTCTGGAGTGTTGTTGGCTCCCAGCTGGGCCTCTAAACAGAGCCACATAGTCTCCTGAAGCCCCAAGACCCCTCCGGATCCCCACAGTCTCACTATGGTAGTGACTACTTGCCCGTGTTCAGAGCCAGAGGAGGATTCGTGCCCAGTCTGTAGCACTCTAACTGTGTGACCTTGGGCAGGCCACTCCTGGCCTCTGGGTCTGCTTTTTCTTCTACTTCACAGGATTGAAGCAGGTCATCAGTGTTAGTAAGATGCTCAGAGCAGCACTGGTTATGCTGGAAAGGCTCCCAAAGTGTTGTTGCTGTCATCTCTCAAACTGTGTACCATGGTGTATGGTGGGCATTAATCTGAATCATTCACCAGCAAGATTTATTGGGCAACTACTATGTGTTAACACTTCCTGCTAGATGTGGGCAGTGACACAAGACAGCTGATACCTGCTCCATTGTTACCAGGGAACAGACACAAACACACCAATTTCTATAATCACTTCATGGAGAAGAATTCTCTGTCTTTACACTTTTAATTGATGTGTAATGATTGTACCTAGATGTGGGATACCATGAGACATTTCAGTATACTCATACAAAATATAATGATTGAATTAGAGTAATTAGTATGTCTATCTCCTCAAATACTTTGTGTGTGTGTGTGTGTGTGTGTGTGTGTGTGTGTGTGTAAGCATTCAAAATTCCTTCTTTCAGTTATTTTG
This sequence comes from Petromus typicus, assembly GCA_004026965.1. NCBI lineage: Eukaryota > Metazoa > Chordata > Mammalia > Rodentia > Petromuridae > Petromus > Petromus typicus. Next base: position 11,713 of record PVIR01008321.1, read on the forward strand.
AATTGTATAATACATTATTGTTCACTATAGTCATCTCACTATGCACAGGGCATTGGAAATTATTCTACAGGAATCCCTTTAGTATATGGATTCTACTACCCTCCCCTACTTTCCTCCACTCTTCAAATTGAAGCTGATTTCCTGAAGATGAGCTGGAAAGTCCCGCTTGATCCTCTTCTGCTTGCCTCTCAGCTCTTCTGTGCTCCCCCAGTTCCTCAGGCACAGTTTGATCTCAGGGTCTTCACAGTTTCCCAGTGTGGAATCTGCTTTTCCAGGGTAGCTGCTGGGCCCACTCCCTTACTACCTTTAGACACCGCTCAGAGATCTCTCCTCGGAGTGACCTTCCCAGAGCACGAGTATAAAATATTCCTACTCCTTTACACTCCTGTCTGTCTCTGTCTCTCTCATCTTTACTTTGCCAACAGCCTGACACATTTGTCATGTGTGACGTGACATGTCATGTGTGATGTGGTAAGGGCCGTTCTCCTCTGTATAAGTCTACAGGTTCAGACACTCGAGGCCCTCGTCCCATCTTCTAGGTCTTCTCTGTCCCTGGTGAGATGAAACAAGCCACTCTGTTCTGGGAAGTGGGTGCTCGGGGCTGGCATGGGGTGTGGGATCTTTTTTTCCATCCATCGATGAGAGATCAGATGGGCCCATTCTTGCCCTGTCTGCACCCACTGCTCAGCCTCTGTTGTGTGGTCTCTCATGGATAGCCCAGGCTTTGAGCTGGCTGAGAGCCCATCTTCAGAACTCCTTGTTCCCTCAAGAACTTGCCCATTCCACTCTAGCTTCATCAACCCAGTCTCCTCTCCATCCTGTTAATCTTTCCCTCTTTCCTTCCCAGAGAGATTTGCAGGTCTCCCTCAGTGCCAGGATTAGTCTTTCATTCTCCTTTCCATTTTGTCAAGTCCTACACATCCTTAGTCCTCCGCTGAAACTCTTTCCTAAGGCTGATTCCCAATAGCAGCTTGGTCCTTGCCCCAAGCACCCAGAATCCCAGCTCCTCTCTATCATGTCAATTTCTGTTACTTGTTACTAATACCATTTTTGAATTTGTTGGGAGCTTGTTTTTATTTTTCTAAGGATAAAATAAATTAAATTAGATTAGATTAAATGTGGTTCAAGGAAACAAAGAGAATTTGCCTACAAAATTTCTGCTGCAAAAAGGGGATAAGTCTGGACCTTTTATGCCTTCTCCTAGGAAGTGGGGCAGTTATGATTGGCAGTCATGATGCCCAATCCCATCTGCAGTGGCTCACCTACAGAATGCTTCATAGGCTGCATGCCACCTCCCTCTCTTCTCTAAGGCATCTTAGAGAGTCTTGATAAACATCCACAGTGCCAAGCATGGGAACCCTGTGGCATGTGTCTTTCTGAGACATGTTTACCCAGCCCACTCTGTGAATTACTTCAAACAGTAGTTCATATTGGCTACTTCTTACACTTACTCCTTCCCTTGGTGGAAGATCTAGTACCTGCTAGTGCTACTGCCGGCCCCTTGCCTGTACAGTATAAGGAGGTGTGGCCAAGGCCTCAGGGAACAGCCTTCTGTACACACAACCCTTCAGCAACACACGAGCCCTCAGCAGCAATGGCCTTGTGACAGTGGTGACGTCTCCTTCTTTTCCTTCCCTCCAGGACACAGAGCTCCTGGCCTCCTTTTCTGTGGAGGGGGACAAGCTTATGATCAGCACCAAGCTGGACAAGTAAGGAGGTTTTCCACCTTGGGTTTCTGCTCCTCAGAAAGGCGTCTTGGTGCTGCTGTGACTGTGGCTGTTCACACCCAGGGAGGGATATGAGGCCTCTGGAAGTGGGGTCAGGGCCGCAGAGGTAGAAATGGTCCACTCCCGATAACACTGCGTCAGGGGGCTCCTTTGCAGTTCAGCCACAGGCCAAACAGAATTTCCTGGTCGCAGCAGTGGTGTCAGTAATAATCACAGTGCTGGTGATGCTGCTGCTCTTGGCCTTTGTCCATAGAGGTAAGTCCTCCTGAAGGACCTGAGAAGTCAGGAAGATGGGAAGACAATGACTTAGGGAGGTGGCTTTACTTACTGAGGCCACACAGCCAGCGGAGAGAGGCTGGAGCTGGCTCGGCGCCGTGTGATCGCCGCATTAACTGGCCCCTAGCACTGGCTTTGGAGTCCAGCAGCATACGGTTAAGTCCTGATGAGACCACTGACTGGCTGTGTGATGCTGCTCAACTGATTTCTGGCTGACTGTTTCCTCATTTGAAAATGGGGACCAGAGTCTCCTATTTCATAAGGTTCATAAAAATATCAGCAATTTTTTATTAAATGCCTTCTACGTGCCAGGCGTGGACCTAAAGATGTGTCCTCATTTAATTCTTGACATCAGTCTAGGGCAGGAAAGTGCTATTATTATTTCCATTTCAAGATTCCTGACATCATTTTTCAATATTTGGCATGTCCTTAAGTGATTATAAGATTTTATTTTTACAGTAAATGTTTATTAAACCCAACAATGCGGATACTCATGAGATGGTGTTTGTCACGGCACCCGAGGCGTTTCTGTGGCAGCAATATACAGACTGAGGCCCAGAGAAGAAGGGGCGGCCACAGGAAGAGCTGGGGTTTCCCCAGGGACAATGCTGTGGCCCAAGTTAGCAAAGGCAGCGGCAGTTTGGGACAGGCGTGAGCAGTGAGGAAGGAATGAGTCCCACCAGCACGGAGGCGCCTTTGTGACCCTCTGGCTGGACACTGAGCTGACTCTTTTGAGGGTCCCAAGGAGTTACCACCACCACCCCCGCCCCCTGGCTGAGTTTGATCCGCCCCACCAGGGACACGCAGGCGCAGTGAGACGAAGCTCTTGCGGTGCAGAGCGAGCCCTGGGGGCCAGGCCTCCCCGCTGAGAACAGCGCAGCAGCAGGGGCCGCAGGTTCCAGGCATGACACACAGCTAGTGCGGCCGACTCCAGCCCTTAGTGGCATGTCGGCCCCACGGTTAGTGCTCACCAGCTGGCAACCAGCATTGTTCTTACGAATTTCCCCCCGGGACAGGGCCCTTCGGAGGATATTGGTAGAGAGCTTCTGATAGTTCTCTGAAATACCAGTGCCTTGTGATTTTCAGGGATCACTGCTTCTAATGGCTGTTTTTTCTTTATCTGTAGGACCAACCTCAACCTCAAAACCTCAAACGTGGGCAACTTTGACGTAAGTACCATTATCGGACCCAGGGAGGACTCCCCTGGGAACAGAGGCCATGGATATCTGCTGGGAACAGGGACTCCATGAGGCTGGCTGAGTTGGCAAGAGTGTGAATTCCAAAGGGCTGGCACCAGGGCTGGACTCCTCTGAACCTCATCTTGCTACCTGTACACTAATAGGGGCCAGGTGCCCATGGAGAGGCTTCGGGGCTCAGGCTCTGCTGGCCGGAGACCCCAGACTCCCCCGCAGTAAGGTGGGGTCTTTGTTGGGGCTCCAGGGGCGAAGCCCCTGCCTGCATTCAGCCTGCGCTGTTTCCCCACAGGTGGGCCTGCTGTACGTGCTGGTTGAGAAGATTTTTGACCTGGCATTTATGCCTGCGATGAATGGTGAGTGTAGGCGTCTGTGCCTTTTGGGGGGATGTGGCCTGGGGAACAGCTGGTACTGGTTAGCCGGGGATGCCAGAGGGACTTCCTGAGAGCTCCAGTGGAAGCTTACTGGCCTAAGTTCTTTCTGCTTTTAAAAATTAATTAATTTTAATTCATGTATAATACTTGTATATATTTATGGAGCTCAGTGAGATCCTGTCCCCAGGTGCCCATCAGCTTTCTCTTTGGTTTGTTTAGCTCCTTTTGTTTGTCTTATTGTCTTGCTTTCCTCATTACTTAGGAAAGTGCTATGTGTACAAATTGTAGAAAGTCTGGAACAATTTTTCAAACGTCTCACCTCCCAGAGGCATCTGAATCCTTGGGTATATTTCCATCTAAGGTCTAGTTCTCCATTTTTTTTCTTATGGTCAAGATATTTCTGGGCCGGGGAGTTAGCTCAGTGGTTCCAGCGCCTGTCTTGCAAGTGCAAGGACCTGGGTTCTATCCCCAGTAACCTCCTACCATACTGGGTGTGGAGATTGACCCTAGCAGCAACCAGTACCACATACCAAATGCTGGGCATGGTGGCTCACGCCTGTAATCCCAGCACTCAGGAGGCAGAGGCAGGAGGATTGCTGTGATGTGAGTTGGAGGCTGAGCTCAGGGCCAGCCTGAACCACAGAGCAAGACCCTGTCTCAAAAAAAAGATATTTCTGACTTCTTTTTAAACATGAATTTATTTTTAATTAATTAGTTAACCAGGTGCCACCAATAGCTTACAAAAAGTTAAGTCTGCAGAGAAAACTAAGATTGGCCTGATCCATGTCCTCCACCTCCTCACCAGAATCTCCCACACTATCAGTGAGATAGCCTTGCCAACTTCCTGAGCCCTCTAGACAGAGCATGCTTTATTCTCTCTGTGGCATCTCAAGAGTGTGATCCCAGAGGCCCTTCTCAAAGTAAGAAGGTCATGCAGAGGCCAGAAGAGCTGCTCACGCAGCATTATGATCGGTGACCTTGGCCCCAAACTCCTTCTCCTGCTTCACAGAAGAGATGGCAAAGAGGGCTGGTACTCCATGTTAATGTCACTAGCCACGCCTTTGCAGAGATCTTGCTGTCAAACAGATCTTGTTTCTGGGATTTATCACCAGGGGAGGCTGAGTCTCAGTGGCAGAGAAAGAGCTGGCTGGAGAGCGAGGCGTTTCTCCAGGCAGTGAGCACAGTGTCAGGAGCTGGGCTGGCAGAGCTGGGAGGCCGGAGGCTGAGACTCCAGATCTGGCTTAGTGACTCAGGTGTGGTACATGTGAGGAAAGTCCTTCCATCTCATTGAAACGCAGCCTATCACTTGCAAAAGTAAGAGATTGAACCAGATCTGTGGTTCCCAGAGTGGGCACCATAAAACAGTCTCACCAAATACCCCAAATAAAGGGTTCCATGGCCACGAAAGACGGAAATACTGAAGATAATCTTACAAGGTAGACAAAAAACCCTTGTGGGGTCAAGAAGTCCATTTACCTTCCCTTGATCACTCCCCTCCGGCATACTCCCTTCCTTACTCCAGGCCTCCCACACCTCTTCCTAGAACTTGAGCGAGCACGTCTCCTTAGGCTCAGATTATCTGAAGCCAAATGGTGGATCCATGGCAGCCACGTGTGGGAGCCTCATGCATCCTTGACCCTTTGACACAGTAAACCTTCGTCTTCCCCTCTGACACAGTCCTGGCCTGCAAGGAATCACAGGTCAGGGGCAGCACATGCGGACACAGGGAGTTTTTAATTTTGTGATTCATCTCCTCAGTGGCCAAGGTTAGAGTGGGATTGGGGAGATACCAGGCCTGGGCTCCACAAAGCCCCACAAGGAGGTGACGTGGGAAAGCGGCTCAGGGAAGGCTCCGTGCTCAGCAGGAGGCCAGGGCAAGGGAGTGCTCCAGGCAAGGGAGAGGCCTCAAGCAATGACAAATGCGGCCAGTCTTCCCTTAGGACAGGAACTTCTTGGTCATGTTGACTGTGCCTGACTGCTTTTTTTTTTTTTTTTTTTTACAGCTGTGCTGGGTTCTGGGGTCCCTCTCCCCAAAATCCTCAGCGTTGACTTCAGCAAAGCAAACATCAATGTGTTGGAGGTAAGGGAAGATAGAATTCTGTGTCACATCTTCTTCTGTCCTTTGCTGTCACCTTTGGTCACTGCAAAAGTTCAGGCCAATAACTAGAAGAAGAGGAGAGAGGCCAGGGCCTCTCCCTTTGAAGTACAAGGCTGGTGGAATGGGAACAAAGTTGATAAGCATCCGTAAAGGGAACTCTCACAGTCACAGTCTTATTGAGAGTTTGCCACAGGTATCCCTGTCCCCATCTTCCAGATGGGACAACTGAGGCTCAGAGCAGCAATGGGCTTGTGCAAGGTGGAAATGTGATGCAGTACATTGGCATCTGTGCCAAAAGTACTGAGGATCCAGAGATGAACAAGTAAAGCAAGGCAAGTCCTGGCCCTCTGAAGCTTCCTTGGCTCAATGAGGACATAGGACTGTGGGTAAAAATTCTGAAGTAAGCGACTTGTTTGAATGATGGCAGATGCCTAAAAGTTCAAGCACCGGGTCTCTTGTTTCTGCTATCCAAGCCACATGTGCTCAGCATCTTAAAGTTGAAAAATACAGAAAGGATTAGACAGACACACGCGTGTCCCCCTAGATACACCTGCAGCTCGGCAATTATACCTTGGGACTTTGTGATGGTTTTTTAGTTCAGTCCTTCTAGAGGTTTATTTGCAAACATGGCTTTGATTTCGGAGTCGACAGAGTATCATGGTTATGGGATGAGGGTGTGGAGCCCAGTGGCCTGGGTCCGAGTCTAGCTGGGTGGTTCCGGTCAAACAACATAAATACTTAACCTTATTTTTCTCCTCTATAACAAGAGGCTTACGATGGTGCTCCAGGACCCTGTCATTGCTCCAAGCTTCCCTCTCCCTAATCTGAGAGTGGAGAACAACCATACCTATGCAGCTATGTATTGCTGACTGTTATTATTCTCTTAAACAAAGGCAGAAACGGGAAGCGCGAACAGGACTGGCACAGATGTGTCATTATAATCGTCATCGTCGTCATGATCTCCCCCTTTGGGCAGCGTGCGCCCCGTGAAGTGTAGGGTGTGAGTCCGCGCCTTGCCCAAGTCTTGCCTGGGGTTGTCCTCAGCAGCACGGTGAGGGGCTGAGCATCAGAGAGGGGAGGCCTGGCCTGAAGTCACCCGGCTGGGGTCTGCACTGCACTGCCGGAGGTTCTCAGCGGGGCCCAACTGTATCCCACTTCTCCCCTCGGGCCTTTTGAAAATTGTAGGGGATGAATAGTCAGGCTTGAGTGTTTTCATATCAAAATATATCTTATTTTATTATAAATGATTTTCTCTTTCTCCTTAACATTCCAGTAAGAGAACATACTGTTTGAAATAGTAGAAGTAGGTTAGGTCACTCGTGAGTTTTATTTCAGAATAATAAAGGAGACAGCACCAGTACCTGTAAGAAATGCAAGAAGGGTATTAGGTCTGAAGTTTTCAGAATCTCAGCCCTGCACCTGGCCTTGTAGCCTCTGTGAATGGTGACTGGCTATTTTGCCATTTTTGTGTGGATAGAGCCATTTATTTTATATTTTTGATATGATTTTAGGCTTAGAAGAGATTGTCCCAATTATTCTTTTCCCAGCATCCTCTAGTGTTAGCATCTTCCGTAAGAGGACTGCAGTCCCTGGAACCCAGAGGCTGATCGGGCAGCGATAGTGCACTCTCTGCCAGCTCTCCTGCCCTGTCCTGAGTCCGTGCAGGATGCTGTCTTGCATGCTGTTGTCACATCTCCCCAGGGTTCTCTGTGCTGGTCAGCTCCCTGCCCTTCCTTGTTCTCTATGACCTTGACATTTCCAATAATCCTGGCCTGTTGAGGATGCGCCTCAAGGTAGATTTGAGTGATGTTTTCTCATTATTTAATTGAGGCAGCATTGTTTTTGGCAAGAACATCACAGAAGTGGCCCTTCTGCACACATTGATGTCCGTGTAATGTAGCCCTGGACAGGTTCACTATTGTCTCCTGCTGAAGGTGGTTTCTGCCAGGTTCTCTGCCATAAAGGCACTATTTTTCTCTTGGTTACTAATAAGTATCTTGTGAAGAGGTACTCCGAGACTGTCACACATCCTGTTTCTCACCAGACCTCCTCCCTCCCACTAATTTCAATCTGTTCCAGTAGTTCTTGCCTGTGACATACGTAAGGGGGATTTTCTGTTTCTGTAATATTTTTTTTTACAGTTATTAGTTGGGATTCTTCTATAAGGAAGAGCTGCCCCTATTTATTTATATATTAAGTCAATTATTTATATCAATATGGACCCATGGGTATTTATTTTATTCTGCAGGTTATAATTTACTGCCTTCATTATACACTGTAGCTCAGTGGTTCGGCGCCTGCCTTGCAATTGCAAGAGCCCAGGTTTGATTCCCAATAACCACATACAACAATGCTGGGCGTGGAAACTCATGCCCAACAGCAGTCAGTACTATATACAACAGTGCCGGGCGTGGTGGCTCATGCCTGTAATCCCAGTACTTGGGAGGAAGAGGCAGGAGAATTTCTGTGAGTTCAAGGCTGAGCTCAGGGCCAGCCTGAACCACAAAGTGAGACCCTGTCTCAAAAAAAAAAAAAAGTTATATAAATTGGGTATTCGGAAGACTGGAAAGAAAAGATCAGGTCCCCTCTTATTTGAGGAAAGAAGGAGGCAAGGGGTAAAGAGGGAAGGATCTTGCCCCAGGTCCTCTCCATGGGGCAAGACCGTGGCCCAGCTCAGGACCTGCAAGCCCAGAAGCCCATGCAATACTCCTGTGCAGAGTCAGAGCTGCACGGAAACACACAGGCCCCATTGGCTGGTGCCCGGCCAAAGCCACCACCAGAGCCACCCTGCTGCTCACTACCCTCTCTGTTCTGCCCTCCAAGGACCTCCTGGTGCTGAGCACATGAGTGACCGAGGTAGAGATGCCGCCGAAGGAACCAGAACCAGGCCTGGAGAGGCCTGGCCTCACACAGACCTTGTGTCCACGTCTCTTCAGCCTCCAGGACAGGTCCCTGCCAGTCCTTCTGCCCTCTTCCCCACCTGTCCCTCCTGTGAGGAGGATCCTCCAGCCACTTCGTTGTTGGCCAACGATGGCACACACATCAGCCCCTGCAGGGGTGGGGAGGTGACCTTGGGGACTGACCTGGAGAGCCCAGGTGGAATCCATGCTGAGTCTGTTGCACTTTCAATAAAGAGGCCACCTTCCCTGCAGCTGGGGTGAGTCTGTGAAGGGCCCTCCGGGGTCTGGGTATTTTCTTGCCTCCGTGACCGAGCAAGGGGTGTCTGGTAGCAGGGGATGGGCCGGCTGGTGATTGGAAAATGTCCCGTTAGCCATGTTAAAGCTCATGCACATTCTTCAACAAGGTTAGTGTATTCTGCTATTCTGTTTGAGTGTTTTGGAAACTTTAATAACAATTTTATGTTATGAAAATTCACTTAGTATACCATTGGTGAAGTCTTCTTTAAAGTCAAAGATCATGCCCAGACATTCCTGCAAAGACTTGGATGACTGTGGGGGAAAAAAAAAAAACGCAAGATAACAGGCCACATGCAGAGCCTGGGTGGTGGAGTATGATGTCCCAAGTGCCAGATTGCTAAGTTACTAGGCTCAGGGAACAGCTTGGGTAAAGGTAGAGGGGAATCCTCCGGGGCTATGAGAGCCAACATCAGACCCTACACTTCACCCCTTCTCCCCGCAGACAGGCACTGCATGTTCACAGAGGCTGCAAGTGGCATCTGCTGCAGCTGCACCATCTGATCCCAGCCACACACAGGGACACACAGAGACTCAAGGACTCCATGTTTGGGTGTTTTTCTTTTTAGGTTCCACATGGAAGTAAGATCAGGGAACATTTGTCTTTCTGTGCCTGGTTTATTTTACCTAGCACGATGCCTTCCCGTCTCTCAGTTCAACCAGCTCAGCTTCAGGGAGCATGTCTGTGGTGAGGAATGGAGGGCACTGGGGAAAGGGGCAAGAATCCAGGCCTCTCTCACCTATGAGGGAGACTCATGGAGGAGTCGCTCTGTTAGCGCACAACTGGCAGGGTGATGCAACCACTCCAATCTCGGACCCTAGAGCCAGAGCTCCTGAGTTTGAATCCCAGCTCTGCCACTCACTGAGTGTGTGACTAGGAAACTTATTTTCCTTTTCCATTTCCCAGTTTTCTTTTTCACAAAATAAGAATGAAATAGTAGCTGAGGCTGTTTGGAGGAGTAAATGGTGAAATTTTTTCCTTTCAGTCCTGGGTTGACCACGGTGGGTTAGCAATTGCTTTGGACGTGGTCCATCTTTTGGATAAGGACTGAGATTGGACACAGCATTTGGCTTCAAGAGACTCTCAGTAGACTGTTAGCAAAAAGAAAAGCAGTTCTTGTTGAATGCAATCATGATGTATATATGTAATGTACCAATAAAGATTTCAATTTTTAAAAAAAAGCAGTTCTGAGATAAGATAGAAAAAAATAAAGATAGTTAAGGAGGTAAGGAAAATTGGAATTTAAACATTATACTTAAGGAAAAAAAGCACAGCTTTACGACTCCAGCCTACTTTATTTTTTCTCTTCTCTCTCTCACAAGCAAATTGGCTGCTTTCACCTTTCAGTAGGTCACCTCTGTTTATCTATAAATTGCACTTCCTCCCATAGATCCCCACCCTCAAGGAAGCAGCAATAGCAGTGGACAGCAGGTCTCAGCTTCAAACACACAGAAATGGTTTACATTCTAACATAGCCCTTCAGATGGGCAACTTGACAGAGAGTAGGAGCACATAGCCTAGACCATCTCTCTTAAAGACACTCTATGACACCATAAAAATTACCAGCTCCAGATCATAAGACACCTCTCTTTTGAAGACCCTTGCTCTATTTGAGTGTGTGTGTTTTTTTACATTTTTGCCTAATAAATCCTTTTATGCACCTTGCCGATGCATCCTGAAAATTGTTTTTCTGCAGTGGGAGTCAGCGAACCTGCAACCTAATTCCACAGGTAGGATGCACTTATGAAGCTCCGAGGGCCTTGTCTGGTAAAATTTTCTTTGGGCAACCAGCCAGGAGGTAAAGAGAGCACTGGGTCCATGGCTTTGGTAAATCTAGCCAGAGGCTTTTCAAATTAACTTTGTACACTTGTATTATCTATATCCAGTCTTCAGATCTAGAGTAGAGGCTAGATATAGGCTCTAAGCCCTAGAGTAAAAATTTCTATGGCCCAGTACTCATGTTTTGACATAGGTATCTTGCCAGGTGTGGAGGCTCATGCCTATAATAGCAGCACTCGGGATGCAGAGGCAGGAGGATTGCTGTGAATTCAAGGCTCGCCTGGGCTACATAGTGAGTGCAGGGTCAGCCTGAACTACAAAATGAGACCATGTCTCAAAAAAAAAATAGGCATCTTTATTTAGTATATTCATTCACTATTGTGATAATTAAAAGAGAAATACATTAAAGTGCTTATTAACAAGAACAAGGAGGAGTCTGTGTTCTCTTAAACTTCACCTGTTATAGTTGAGAAAACACCTCAAAACTAATAGAGGTTAATATTAAAGATAAAAGTTATGCCAAATGCTGCCTAGTGTTGTCTGACTTCTACAACTCTGGAGAGTAAAGACTAAAAACTTAAAACTTAAAACACTTAAAACTTAAGTGTTAATAACTTGCTAATGTTCTTGTCATCTTTTCTAGACTATCAAAGGCCCATGGCTCATCACATGACAAAACTCATCTTCTTTTGTCTATTTTAAACCAGTCAGGGTGAAAACTTTGATTCTAGACTGGGCAGGATCATTGCCCCTTCTCAGCCTGACACACTTATAAAAAGGTGAACCTTCAGAATTCTACATATTGTGAAATAGAAAATATTTAAAAGGAAAGAAGATGTAAGGGTAAATAATGAGGGGAAAAAGAATGTGACAGTAATAAAGAAAAAAGAAAACAAAGATTATGTATATAGGGGGTGGGAGTTGCAGAGTGGGTGGAAAGGGGAAAAAATGAGAATCAAGTCATGTCATGTCCTGGTACAAACTCTCAATGTTGAATATGATGATGTGTATTCATAATATACCAATAAAGATGTAAATTTTTTAAAAAACGCACACACACAAAAAAAGAATAAGGGATCAAAGTCTGAGGTGGAAGAGTGAAATCTAATAGAAAAAATAAAGATAAGTAGAAAGAAGACAAGGAAAAGAGAATTTTAAAGTTGTATATTAAAAAAATAATCTGCAACTTCAGGACATAAATGTCATTCAAAACTTTTCCTCTTACCAACCCAAAAGTCCTAAGGGTCTGGCCTGTATTTTCACCTGCAAGTTGTGCTTTTGCCCCGGGCTCCATTCTCAAGGAAGCAGCAGTGTTAGTGGACAGCAGATCTCAGCTTCAAACAATGTAAATGGTTTGCATTCTGACACTGAGAACACATACCCCAGGTCACCCATCTAGAAGGCTGCCCCTCAGATCCTCGACATACAGCCAGCTTCAAATCGTAAGGGCCAGCTCCTCTTTTTTGAGGGGCCCACACCCCATTTCTTTGAGCACGCCCTTTGAAGTATGGTCCAATCAGTTCCTTTATGCTCTTGCTGAGACATTTTGAAAATTCTTTTTCCACAATGGGAATTGTAAAACCAACAGTTTGGCTCATCGGGGAGACTAGGGTGGAATCCCCCTTGAATCCTATCCACTGACATTTCTAGCATGAAACAATTTGTGAAATGAATAAGCAAATGAAAGAAGCAGCAGACGTCCATGTCCTAGGAAGGTCCTGGAAGAGGAGCAGGGAGAACAGAGGTCATTCTGAGGAGTCAGCTGAGGAAGAGAGGGACTTACGTCTGCAAGTGGCTGAGTCCATTCACTGCTGGACCAGGGAGCCCTGCTCGGAGCCGGGTGGGACCTGGGGCCCCGGAGATGTGGTCCAGCCCTTCAGGCTGCCATGCTGGGTCACTGATGGCTTCCCCTTTCCTCCAGCTCCAGCCCTCATTTTCTTCCCTCTCTCTGTTCCCCCAGCCTCCCTAACACTCTTCTTTTCTCTTTCCTCCTCTCTCCCTCCCTCTCTCTTTCAGTCCCCTCCCTTTTCCTTTCTCTCTTTTTTTCCTCCCTTCTTTTTACTCTCCCATTAATGAGGGGATCCTGGGCCACTGTGAGGGAACCCAAAGTGGAAATGTAGAAATTATGCCCATATCATCGGCTCAGAGAGGAGGCAGGGCCATGGAAAATGGCTCCCACTGCCCTGCAGCTTTCTCTTGGAGGTCCAGGCAACATGATCAAGGAGCTTTCCATAAGGATGTGAGACTCCAGTCAGTAGCCGTAACTGAAGGCTGAAAAAGTAGATTGTGTCACCTCTAAAATATGAAAAGCAAACAGCAACTTCAAAACTGCTGACAGTTTAATTAGAGGTCTTTAGATTCTAACATTATGACAATTTTGTTAATTGGTATATTTAGCAATTGGGAAGAGGACAAGATATTTCAACATACTCTGTTATTTTTATCTTTCTTGTGTACAAAGAGTTCCCAGATTCTTGAGTTCAAGTATGAGAGGCTAGGATCGATTATAAAGTGGATGAAATATTTATACTTGACAGACTTTAAAAACCAAAGAAAGATAAACTTTTCAGCTTTTTCATTTAATAGCAAAAGAAAGACATTTCACTGATGAGTGGCCTGCAGGTTTGTCGTCAGGTGAAGAAGGCAGGAGTGCTGCGTCTGCTCTTGGGGAGAAGAGAAATTGTGTGCGGGGGCTCAAAGCCCTGCAGGAGCCCCGAGCCTCAGCCCAGCCCGGCCCCAGCCCCAGATCCAGCCGAAGCTCAGCCACATCACGCGCCCTCTGTGGTCTCAGGAGCCTGGAGGCCTTCTAGTCTGCTCCTAGCCAGAGAGCTGAGCTGTGTTGGTTAAGGGCTGGGTCCACGGGACCAGGAAGCTGCCATGGCTGGGGATTAGCAGTCATGCTAGGGGATAAATGTCCCGGCTTGGGACATAATCCTTAACGCCTCACTGGACACTTTCAATAATTTTTAGGTCATCTAAGAACCTTAATCTCTAGGGCCTTGAGAGACAAGCAGCTTTCATGCAAGGGGACATCTTGTGTGTGTATGGAGGAAGAAAAGGAGGGGATAAAGGGGGGGAGGAACACGAGGGCCACCGCCACTCCGAACAGCTGGCCCAGGCCTCAGACAGCCTGACTGTACCAAGTCTCCACTCGCCATCAGAACCCTTCGTGTGTGTTATGTAATCATGGCATGATCCTTGTCATCCCTGCCACAGGGAGCGGAGGCCCTGCCTCGCACAGAGCCTCTCGTGTGCCCTCCCTGCACATAGACCCCCGGGGTCCGCAGACATTAGTGCACTTCGTGGGGAAGGAGCCCATGTCACGGCCAGCAGCCTACAGCCTGAGAACTCGGATCTTGGCTCACCCAGCCCGAGGGCAGCATCTGACCAGCACTCGGCTGCCTGCTGACGCCTTTGATTTCCCAGGCTATGATGCCCCTGAAATGCAGGAACAGGTCCCATTTTACAGATGAGGCAACTGAGCCTGGATCCAGTGCCAGGCCTGATGACTCCACACCCCAGCTCAGTCCCCAGGCCTGCGTTTTTCACAGCTACAAGCTGGGAGGACAATAAGAGCAAGTTTGTGTCAGGCTGTAACATCAGCACTCTGAGAGACGGAGGCAGAAGGATCAAAAGTTTGAACCCAGCCTTGGCAACTTATCAATTTAATGCTACCCTGTCTCAAAAATTAAAAAACAAAAAAATGCTGGGGACGCAGCTCAGTGACAAGGCCCTGGGTTCACTCTCTAGAACAGAAAACCAAACCAAACAAAAGACCAAGACCATCTTCACAAGATTTGGGCACAACCCTTGGCTCTGTTCCCACAACTGGGAGCGACATATATGTTCCTGGGCCAGGCAGCCAGGAGAGGGTCTGCTGAGCAGGCCGAGCTCTGGGTCTGGCTGTCACCTGCAGCCTACTCTGCTCAAGTGGCAGAACCAGTCTGTGTGGGACATCTCGGTCCCAGGACTCAGGGCCCTGCCCTCCTTTGCCCTGTCACCCTCATACCAAGGACAGGCCCACAAGTCGTTGCGTTGCAGAGGGCCAGCAGAAAGGGCAGAGACCCTGAAGCCCCTGAGCTCTGTGCTGCCCTCCAGTGGCCCCCACCAGTGTCTTGCGGTTACAGGTCAACAGAGGCCAAATGTACTAGGTATAACAACCAACTTAAACAACTGGATATTCCCGTCCTGTCAGATGGCTTCACCCTGATGTGGGTGGAAGGGCCTTCCCTGGGTTCACAAATGCCCAGCTCTTGTCCTTCGAGGGCCTAGCAAGCCACCTTCCCCTCTGAACCTGTTTCCTCAACTAGAAAATGGTTCTCTGGAGTTCTCTGGATGACCAGTGGGCAAAGCGGGTCCAAAGTGCCAGGGGCAGCTGCTGGGCACCCACCCACACCTGCTGAATGCTGGACAAATGCATGAAACTCGATATTTCCCCAATGAGGCTGTGCCCCAGAACGGCCAGTCTCACTCTGTCTCTGCTCCTTCTCAGGAGGTAGAGAAGTTGAGAAAAGGAATGAATAAGGCATCGAGGGGAAGGAGAAAGGAAGTGTGGGGACAGAACCACGGGCAAGCATAGCCGAGAACCCGACACCAGGGCTTGGAGAGGTAGAATCACAGCTCACAGGAATGCCAAGTCCCACAGCATGGGTGCCTGATGTCTTCTGGGCCAGGGTCTGAGCAACTAGGGGTGGGTCTCCCGCTTCTCCTCAGTAAGATGTTCCGGCCATTGTAGGGACAGGCCAGCATCTCGGGGCTCTATAGGAAAGAGAACTCAGGACATGGAGGCTGACCTCTGCTGAGGACAGAAGAAAGAGGTTCAGGGGCATCAGTTGTGGAAGGGAGCCAGCAACGGGGCCGCCTCGGGTGGGCAGGCAGGGAGCACGAGCGCCAGAGAGCCTTGGAGGACAGTTCCTGGCAGGGAGAGCCCCACACAAGGCTAGAGGAGGAAAGAGACTGGCATGAGAATGGGGAAAAGGCCAACGGGAGTGAGGGCTCGAGGGAGTTTTGAGAGGCACGAGGAGCCACTCCACAGCAGGGCGAAGGCGCGGAGGGAGACACGGGAAGGCAGTGGTACACATCTCCCATGCTGTCCCTGTACCCTCCCCGAACTTCATGCTGGCCATATCCGGGCACAGGGGAGCAGATTTTGTTCACCCTCAGGAAGAGCTGTCTGCCAGGCAATGGAACAAGCAGCCTTGGGGCGCAGTGGGCGCCGCTCCACCGTGCACATTCACAGCGAGGCTGGCTCTGAGATGTGCAGAGCGCGCACACAGCAGCGGATCGCAGGGCAGAAGGACTTCTCAGGTCATGGAGGCCGACTCTCTGTGAGTCAGATTCTACCCCGGGCGTGGTGGGTGAGCTCAGGCGGTGGCTTCCCCCTTCTGAGCCTCAGTTCCAAGTGATGGTGGACTTGGCCTGGATGGCCGCTGCAGCCTCCCACCAGGACATTGCCGGATCCACCCATTTATGGTCTCCTCTCCCATCCCCACCCGACTGACTGTTCCATAGGGACCCGGTTTCCTTCAACCTTGGCACAAGGTCCTGCCGTGTCTGTTGTTGCAACTCAAGCATCCTTGGTGACCTTTGAGCTGAAAGTCTCTTGGCTCATCCTGGGCTATTTTCTTTGGAGTCTCCTTGGATGTCTCCGGAAGAGGGCTCACTTCCCATCCCTTCAGCAGCATATATAAGGGGCATCGCCACCTGCAGAATTCCAGGGGACGGTGCCAGGGAGCAGAGCATTCGTGAGCATCTTCCACCGGACCTGTGAGTGTTGGGCTCCCCCTCTCCCCCGCACTCCGCAAGGCTTTGCGCGAAACAGCAGAGGAAAGAGGTTCCTTGGGTTAGTAATGTATGACCAACTTAGGAATATATAGATTATATTATGAGCACTATCAAACTAATACCCAACAAGCAGTCATGAGAAGGTGCACATGGATTTGTTCATACTGTACATACGAGGCGCTTTTCATTGAGCAGTGGAGAATTATACTGGGGTCAGGCATTTCAATAATGAAATAAGTCACACTCCTTCCCTTCAGGAGCTCATGTTAGAAGGAAGGCAGGATAAATAATTAGCATCCACGACCCTAATCATGAAACGAAGACTCCCAGGGGGTGTGGGTATGGAAGTCCTAAGTCAGACGCTAGGGAAGGCACTAGAGTACGGCTTCACAGAGGAGGTGACGCTTGGCTGAAGCAGGAGAATCAGGAGGCAGTGACTGAGGAGACCAAGTCCGAGCAGAGCAGGCAGTGTGTATGAAGCACCTTTGGGTGAAGAGCATGGGTGTGGGGGGTGAGGCTGACTTCCCCTCCCAGGCCTTGCATTCGCTGGACAGCGTGCTCTTAGAGGAAGGAAGGAAGGTAGGAAGGAGGGAAGGAAGGAAGGAGGAAGAAGGAGGAAGGAAGAAGGAAGACCAGTGGGGGCCAACGCAGACTCCTCTCCCCTCTGGGTACTTCTCACCCTTGTTCCTCTCCCAACTGTCCAGGTGTCAAGAGAAAAGATGTTTCCTCTCTGGAAGCTTCTTTGCCTCTGCAGCCTGCTCACTGGCTCCTCCGCAGCTCTTGTTTCCGATCTAACCAGTGGCCTGAACAATATTGTGGGCCAGGACGATTCTGTTGTCCAGAATGGACTTCTTGGGCCTGTTGAAAATACAGTCGGAGGTGAGTCAGGCGTGTGAACATTGGGGCACTCCGGAGTTGCCTCCCAACCACTGGGCCTCCATGCTGGGCGCTGCCCCTCGTGACTGGGTCACTGAGAAAGGGGCCTTATTCTCGGGGTACCGGAGATCAAGCTCAGAACCTTTGCACTTGGCAGGCAGGCCACACCCCCAGCCCAGAGGCATTCTTACTTTCTGGCTCTTTTTATTTTTCTTGAAACACACAATGCTACAGTAAACATCCTTTGACATATCCTGATCAACTATTGCCAATATATGTGTGGGATATATCTTAAAAATAGATATTTCCATGGGGCTATGGGAAAAAATGAGAATTAAGTTGTGTCTTATACTGGTACAAATCCCCATTATGGAGTGCAATCATGATGTGTATATTTAATGTACCAATAAAGATAATTAAAAAAAAAAAAGATATTTCCAAAGCCCAAGAAATTGTTGCATTTGACATTATGGGAGTGTTGACAAATTCCTGGATGTTGACATTCTCTCCTAGTTTATGAGAGCGCTTTTCTTCTACTCCATTGCCAATTGTTAATGCCTTCCCAGTCATATAGATAAAAGACCATCACTTCTTTTGCTCTGCATTTTTTAAAGTCCTCTCATTTAAAAAATATACTCACTAACCATTCACATACTTCATGGTCAGTATTTTGTCCATATTCTTAGCAGAATACTCTGTTGGACTGTTGGAATTTTCTCTTCCCGATCTGTGTTAAGTCACTGGGAATTAAAGAAATGAGCCCGTAACAACTTTATGCATCTATCAACTTGCCTATCTATATATCTAATTATACCTGTATTTTATGCTGACTCTTTAAAAGTTGGGCCTTCTTTTCTTTTTCTGGGAACACTCACATCACACAGTTTCCATAATGAGAGGGAATCTACAAAGGGCTGCCTTTTAAAGTGTGTCAAGGCTCAGTCCGGCAGCCTGCAAAGATGCAGAAGGACCTGATCTCTTTTACAGCTGGGAAAATGAAACCTGAAGAAGAAAATGACAGGACCAGGGCCAGCCAGCTAGGTTTCTGTGACTGGATGTAGTGACATGACCAACTTTATATTTCAATTGTCGTTCCCTGCCTCTTTAGATGCAGACATCTGCTATCCGTCGCACAGTCAAGTTGCATTACTTCCATTTCATTGCATTTCTTATACAGTTCTCTGTTTTTCCTTTAGTCCTGGCTTTGTTGGTTCTTACTTGAATCACTTCCTACATCCATCCTTAACTCTTTTCCCACACAGCACCCAGCATTTGTCAGGTCATTTATTCTTGCGTCTCCTTGTCCTCCAGAGACCTCCCATTAGGACACTGTCCCCTGCCAGGGGATAAATGATTGTTCTCTTGACCTGCTGGACAGCTGTGTTTCCACTACTTCTGTTTGCCACTTTCATGAGTTAGAATCATTTTTCCCTTGATATTAGAGTTTCCATTTTAAAAGTTCATTTTCCCACTTTGTTTGGCCTAGTTTGACAAACTCAAGCAAGCTTCTCATTTAGAGCCACAGACCCTGGAGACAGGCATATGTAATTGCTAATAACTGGGCTAAATGATTTATAGTTTTGTTGATAAATTATTAGTTTCTATGAGTTTAAAGGCATCATGGAAGGAAGGTATTTTCCATATCTGGGTGAATAGATACATTTCTTCACTTTTTGAAACTTTATTTCCTCACGGTAAAATGAAGGTAATAACAAACGGTACCTGTCTCATTGAGCTGTGAGAATCGAATGGAGTAATACAGACAAACCATGTGATGTGGTACCTGGGGCTTAAGCTCCCTCTGAAGTGCTACACAGAGTAAATGGGAATTGTTTTCCACAGATGTCCTTCAGAAACTGAAGATAGATGCGGGAGCGCTTCTGAATTCCAGCATTTTACAACAGGCTCAGTCGAAGCTCCTGGGAGCTGAACACTTTTTGGGAGATGTCCTGTCCAAACTTAGTACTCCAGATGGTCTTTTGAGGTATGCCCATGCTTCATGGTGACCTTTGCTCCAGGAAGAAGGATTTCAAGACAGATAGACCAGCCTCGATCTGCAGCGCAGAGGTGATCTGGGGCCAGTTCCACCAGAGCTTGAATAAATTCAGGGCAGGGCGATAGGGCTAGTCTAGGCATTGCGTGGGTTGGAGTCTCACACTGTGGTTCTAAGATGAAAGTGAAAGTTCTATTCATTCTCACCTATAACTCTTTGCTGATGTCTAGAGCTCCTTCCCAAAGAATAAAATTATTTTCTCCAAATGTAGCTGGGAATAATAGGTGAAATCCCCACGAGGAAGGGAATTCATAGCACTTAGCTTCGTGCTCTTGCTTTTAGAGTTTCAGAGGAGACCTAGGGTGAAGTTGGGGTTCTGGTGCTGTCTGCACTCCCTGGGACCCATCACACGTGTTGAACCATGGTCTGCTGGACCCTGAACTGCAGAATATCGAAGCAGGAGAGAAAAAGAGGGACGAGGCAGCGGAGCCCAAGTGCAGTGTGCTCTGGCATACACAGGTGCTCAGAGGATGGCTTCCTGGAGAATAACAAGTGGCTTTGTGGGTTCTGCACAGGGTGAATATCGACAGATCTGTCATTACGGATGTCAAAGTCGAACCAGGAGCAGGTGGCCTCGGCATCAACCTGCGGTTCCCTATCTCCGCTAACGTCACTGTGAACCTGTGAGTATGTGCAGAGTTAGACCCAGAGAGGACGCCCCTCGCCTCTCATACTTAACCTTCTCGGTACCTAATATGTAAATGAGGGAACTTTTCCAGGTCTATAATACTAGTCTTTAAAATGTTCTAGTGAACTTGGGCCATAAACCCAAACTCATTTAAAGGACTACTGCATTCATTTTATTTTTGAACTTAAAAACTTTTACCTAATTATTGAATGTGAAAAATTGAAATGATATGGACGTTTGTAATTCTTTGGTAAAAATTTCTTTGTCTGTCTTTCAAGATTCTCTCTAATTAGTAGTGACCATGACAAACAAACGCATATATTAATGTGAGTCATATAATAAACAGCACATACATGATATATAAGATTGAAGTATTTTAAATTTATAAGAGATAAACAGAAAAATGACAGGACAGAACACATGGAAAAGACTTCAAGAAGGCTATGGGTATAGCTCAATGGTACAGTATTTGCTGAGCAGAGTTAGACACCTGGGTTCCACCTTGAGTGTCACAGAAATGTAAAAAAGATGATCTGTAAATAAAATGTGCAAATAACATCATGAGTTGTGAGAAGTCAGAATAGTCACTTAAACTATTTTTACTTGGGTTCCTCATTCAGAACAAGAGTATAATTGGCCTCAATATTCCACTAATCATTAAATGAACCTAACCAGCTAAATACTCTGTGCTGGAAATGTTGACAGTTATTTTAATTATCAGCCTAATGTCAATAAAGATTCCCTCTGAACTGAACCCAAGTGGTCCAGATAAAAAGCCCTAATAGAAACATGTAAATCCTATAATGAATACAGATTATGTTCTCATTCCTCAGGCATCCTAGATATCCTAGATGGAGATCTAGATAATGTCCACATAGGTACAAGAAGCCAGTGGGCCTTCCCTGGGTCACTGCGAACCGTGTTTCCTACAGGCCTTTTGTGGGGCAGCTGGTCGACCTGGGTGTGTCCTTGGACCTGCTGACTGGAGTCAGTCTCGAAACCGATGCGAAGACCAACCTCCCCACTGTGACTGTGGGAGAATGCGCCATTGACCCAGCCAGCCTCTCACTGTCCCTGCTGGGCAGGTATGACGATCCATGTCAAGACACCTGTAGCACTTCAGTTCCAGAAAACTGAGACAGAGTGGTGGGACAGTTCAGGTTCTGGAGTCAGACTGGCCTTGGTTCACACATCAGCTTTGTCATTAACTTGTGACTTTGCAAGTCCTGAGTCTGCCTGTCCTCATTTTTAATACATGTGAACTAGGAATGACAGTGATGTCAAAGGCCACGCTTCCCCTGCCGGGCGCTCATCACAGATGGCCATGACATGTTTGATTTTGCATTTACTTGGTTCATTCTTTTAGTCAAAAATGTATCGAGCTTCTACTGTGTGCCAGAAAAACACTGTCGTATGCTCTGCAGTCCCGATTGGTGGGGATGGACAGTGTCCTATCTTATGGAGTTTCTCCCAAGGGACAGCCATGCAGGGAAGCAGTCAGTCTGTCTACTGTCCCAAGACAAAGAGGCAGGACCCTGAACACGACGGTGATGATCAAACCCTCTCTGAGAGAGGCTGTTGTGCCTTGAGTGGGGGTAGAAGGAGGCAGCCCTGGCCCCATCTGTCTCATCATGCCAACCAAGCTTTGAGACTTCTTGTGCCTTGCTCATGCCACCGTCCCCAGGGCCCGGCTGGGGCCTGGCATGTAGTTAGGGCTCTGAAATGTGGCTTGAAGGATTGAATGAATGAGTGAGATCTCAGGCTTGGGTTGAGACTCTCCCAGGCACTGCACGAGCTGCTGGTAAGTGCGAGATGGTAAGTGATGGTCCATCTGGACGTGGCTCTGAAATGAGAAAGGTCACTCGGCTCTGAGTCACTTGTCACCCAGCGCTGCCCCTTGGCACTCTCTTACATAAGGGGCCATCAGACTTCTGTGTCTCTTCCAGACGTTCTCAGCTGGTCAACAGGGTTTTGGACACTGTGAGTGGCACCGTGGGTAGATTCGTGTCCTTCCTGATCCAGAACCAAGTGAGTGCCCACCATTGGGTCCTACGGGCAGGCTCGTGGATGGCTGGGGGGGGCATCCCAGGAATGTCCAGATTCTCTGGACACCTTTCCTGCCGCGGTGCTCATTTCCTTGGCTCAGCCTTGAGTGTGGGGGCTGACAGTAGTGGAAACCATGGAGTCTCGCCCTGGACTTGCTTGCCATGTCTGCGCACTGCCACTAAGGCTTCTGAGCTCCAGTTTTCTTTCAATCAACATAATTTGTACCTACATACATTTTAGTAGGAAAACATAATTTAATTTGTAATAGATTAGTTTACCAACAACTTTATCAATGTAATTAATGGAAAACTAATATAACAGTACATCATGTTATTAAGAGACAAAAGAAGCCCAGGACTATAAAACTAGGAATTTCTTTCCTCTGTCTCTGCCTCATCCAAAACCACATACCATGTGTGTAGGTTGTAGGGACCAAAGGTCCCCAGATTCTGAGTCAGTCCTTCAGCCTGGGGCCCGGGGGACCTGGGTGTATAAATGAACAGTCTTCTTGGCGGTTCTGTGCCTGGTTGGACCAGAATCTTCATGTCATTTTGCAATCCTTGGGCCCCTTCCAGGCGCGTAGGTGTTCTGTAGAACTGCAGAGCCCTAGACCTGTTCCAGGATCCAGCAGAGAATGTGTGCTCTTGATCCTGAAAAAGTTGCCTGATGATGCCCAGGACAATCCCGAACCCTTTAAAGCTCCAAGGCTCCCAAGTTCATTTTTAAGACCCTTGGGATGCTGACAGTAGTTCCGTAGTTTGTAGATTTGCGATGTCAGGTCCTAGGACTCTCAGATTTAACACTGAGATTTCACTTGCTAAAATCTAAAGGCACAAAGGTTCTCAGGACCCTGGAAGCAAGCCTATCTGTGGGTGGCATGTGGCAGGGCCCTAGCTGAGGAACACCTGCCCTTAGTGGCTCTCCCCTGTCTCTCTGATCCTAGATCTGCCCACTGATTCGAGTCCTACTGAACGGCCTACAAGTCCAGTCTCTTTCGAATCTTACCTGTAAGTCACAGGGGAAGCTGTGTTCTCCAGGGGCACCCTTAGCTGTGGGCCCACTTCAGGTGGTATACTTGGAGAACCAGGGGAAGATCAAGGATCTAGTTTTCTGAGCGAGGTGGTGACTACAGACTTTTTTCTAGTACGAGGGGGCTCTCTATAGGTTTCTGCACACCCAACTGGGGCTGCTGGGGCTGCTGTAGCATTAGGAATCGGGTAGTGAAGATGTCAGGGCTCAGAAAGTGACTTTTCAATAAAAAGGCCATGAATCCAGACCATAGGGCCAGTACTCTGTGCCCTGAAAACACTCGTTCCCAGCAGCCCAATGGAGTGGGTACTGTCCTTGTACCATTTTTACAGTTGAGCAAACTGAGTCTCGGAGGTGGTGACATGGCTCCCAGGCCGACCAGTCTAAGAAGGTGGCAATTGGGGTTGGGCTCTTCTCAGTTTTCCAGTGGTAGACACTGAAGCCTGCTCTTGATTCTGTTCCTTCAGCTCTTCTTCAACCGCTGTCTGCTGTGCAGTCCACACTGGCATAGGATGGGCGAGGAGGACTACTGTGACATCGCCTATTGGTGAGGGTAGGCTGTGAGCCAGGACCAGGGACTTGGGGAGGAAGGGGCTGCTCAGCAGACTGAGCCCCCACCCCAGTCATGGACTCTGGGCTCCCTGCTGAGTCCTGACTCTGCTCACACTGAGCCGGATCACATGACCAGACTGCACTCAGAACTGGCCCCCAACTGAGTCCAGATCCAAGTGATCAACTCAGTCTTTATGCCACATAGGCTTGAGACCCACCCACAGTGAGACACTGAAGTCTGAGGGTGTCCTTAAGCTCCAGGGTCCCTGTCATGTCTGCATCCTGACGCTGGCACCAGTGGTGGCTTATTCATTGTTTCCAAGAAGGGACAGGAATGACAATGGGCCAGTGATGGGGGCAGACAAGGACCCCAAACCTTAAGTGTCACTGCCCTCCACCAACCCAGGTGCCAGGGCCAGTGGGTCCAAGCCAGTGTGGGCCCATCATGCACGTGTGCAGTGACCTGCAGCTCCTAAACTGCCACAGCTGCCAGCGTCTCCCCTGATGTCTCACTCAGGTGTGTGCCCAGTGTTTCAACCTCGCTCCCTTGTGGTGTCTCCTTGGGGGAATGTGTGGCCACCATCCGCAAAGAGTGACAGCCCGAGTCCAGCTGGAAGCACCGCCTGGATACCTCATCTCATCCTGTGGGACAGGGGGCTCCACACTACTCCCCCCACTCTGATAATAAAAGCCCTCTTCTGCATGCTCTGTGTGGGTCACTGCCAACCAGCCATTGGGGTGGGCTGACCAGAGCTTGGGTGGCAGATAGGATGACAGAGCTCGGACTTGGAATTGCAACAGGCACAGGAATATCCAGTTCTACCTCTGTGGTTCTTAGAAGAGGACATTGAGACAAAGAGAAGGCCAGAATCCTGACACACAACCAGTCTTTTTTCTGAGACAGGGACCCTGTGTAGTGCAGGCTGTTGAACTCACTATGTAGCTCAGGGACTCTTGAACTTTGTGTGAGCCTTCTGCCTGGGCCTGGCCCGTGCTGGGATTACAGACATGCACCACCATGCCCTGTGCGTCTTTACCAGGGGAAAGGACCCAGGATCCACCCAGGCCCACAATGATCAGGGCATCAGCGCGTAGTCACTGGCCAGGCACATCCTGGACACAACCCCAGCCGGTGCTTTCTGCCACTCCTCCCCAGGCACCGTGAGGATTCACAGAGCACCGTGGACAGCGTGGTCTGGCAGAGCTAAGTAACACAGGACAGAGCGACTCAGGGTCACATGCCTGGTTCTGCTGCCTGCCTCTCCTGCCACGGGAAGGGGCGGTCTTGAATGTAGGCTCTGTCCTCCAGGCAGAGCTGAGAGACCCGCAGTCCTCATGTCTAGAGCTCTGCTTCCTTCTCATCCCCAGTGATAGCATGCAGCACCCGCCTATCAGGCTGCATGGAGACTCCCTCCCCGGTGAGATCACAGACCTTGGGAACGCTCTACTGTCCCATGGGGAAGCGCTCTTTTCCCATCCGAGGTCCCCCATCCAGTGCCCTGAACTCAGCCTGCCTCTGCTGCACAGGCTGGGGCACAGGCAGTGTCGCCCTGCTGATGGCACCACGCTTTCAGGGAGGGCTGCCGTAGGGATGCGCATGTGCCCCTTTCACTGTCACCACCTCTGTTTCAAGGGGAAGAACTATAACTTGCAAAGTGACACCCCCAGGTCACACATAGAGAAGATGACAAAGGGATATGTTCCATGGCTGTGAGGCTGGGACAGAATTCCTGGCTCAGAGAAGAGACATCAGTGCCCTCTGCCCAATTCTCCTGGGGTATCCAGAGGTCCCCAGTGGCAGGACCCTGCCTCCTATTGTCCAGGCCAGATGAGGTCCCTTCAGTACTGTTCTCCCTGATTCCAGACTGGCCCTTGGTGTCCCCTTGGTCAAGTTCGCTTCTGTGGGAAAACAGCACAGGTGACAGGTGGACACAAGTCATTCAAGATGCCGGTCAAAGAATCCACAACCTTGGTACTTTTGGAAGAGACAGGGAGATCTGAAGCAACCTCATGTGGCGAGGCAGCCAAAAGCAACCCTTGGAGGACAGGTGACCCAGAACAGAGTGACCTTTCTCACATCAGAAAAAGCTGCATCAGGACAGACCATCCTTCACCGCGCCACACCTGACCGGTGGCAGGCATGTCTCACCTAGTAGCCCAAGCCATATTCCAGAGCACAGATGGCACTCGGGGCTCCGGCAGGGTCCCGGTTACAGTGGGCTGAAGGAAGAGAAAAGTCCTTGAATACGACCCCTTGTGGTGAGATAAATCTTGCCAGGAGTTCCTCCCTCCACCTTACTTCATGGCATCACTGTCACCCCTGGGGCAGCACCCTGAGGACTTGTCTCCGGGACACAGTGCCCAGTTCATAGGCACCCACAGCATAAGACTCAGGTCTACCCAGACAGTCTTCACTGAGTGAACAGATGGCTCCTCTGCCTGCCTGTCCCTCAGGACACGCTCTGCACAGAAGAGGCCACATCTGCCCTCACCACTCAGCACTGCAGAGGTTAGGGCAGCGCTTACCTAGCATGTAACAGGAGCTCAGTGCGTTTTGGCTTAAAAAAAAAGAGCCAAGTAAATGCTCAATAAAATACATGATGATGACTTGTGACAATACTTGACATAGTAAGGGTAGGCCATTGTGAGATGTTCTAGAAGACCCCTGGGAACAATCCTGAAGAATACAGATGTACCCTGGGGTGCAGTGCAGAGGATGATGTCTGGGGCAGCAGTGCGGCCTGTGCAGAGTCAGTGTGTCTGGAGCAGCATGCAGGTGGGCAGGTCAAGGACGGTCACTTGGGATCAGATTAAAAATAGGAAGAAAAGCCCAGGGAGGATTTGGAGCCAAGAGTGAGACCGTTGACCAAGGTGGGTACAGGCCGAGAGGGGTAAGGACAGCTCCATGGAGCTGCCTGGCAAGGCAGTATCTGGTGTGGTCTGGGCCTCTGGGTCTGTGAGCTCTGGCCTTGGTCACCAGGAGAAGAGGCAGCGCCTGGCCTCGGCCCTGGCCAGGGTCAGCCAGTCAGGCCTTTGCTTCTGGACCAGTTTTCTACTCCAGGCACTGAGAATACTCTGTCGTCTGGACCAAATCCTTTGTTTTTCAGCACACAGTTTAAGACGTAGACTTTGTGACCTGTGAGGGGTCAGAAACCTTACTGCAGAGAATTACATTTCCCAGATTTCACCTCACTTCACAAATCTTCCACCGGGTGGAGAATGCTGTATGGACAGTTGAAAATCAGAGCCCGTGGTAGATAAGGTTTCTCCTCTTTCTTCAGGTAGAAAAGTGAATACAATTCTAATATTAGTAGTATTAGGGGACATTGTATAAAGCTAGAGAGGTCAATTCTCCAAAAAGACATAGGAATTTTTAATATAACAGTGCACTTAATGGCACCTTCTTCGAAAGCATTAAGCAAACAAAGCCTGAGGGAGCTGGAAGGCAAAACAGGCCAGTTCCCAAGTGCTGGAAAAGTTAGTACCCGCCTCAGTGACTGCGGCGGCCCACTGACAGGTCAGCGCGGGTATCAGGACTACTGAGGGTCTTCCGGGGCCCAGGTTGTTCGCTAAACCTTTGTGTTTCCTCATTTTCCTGTCAGAAGCCTGTGGGTAAGATCATGATTGTCCCCAGGTCCTTGACTTAAAAACTGAGGGCAGACGATCTAAGTTGCAGATAAAGTCATGAGTTGTTGACAAAGCTGATATGTAAACCAAGGTCAGTCGGACTTGAAGTTATGCCACCTCCAAAGACTTGCGGTGAGGCAGAAATCAGGGGTAATACAGCCTCTGAGAGCTCAGACGTGCTGAGGCTGACGGAAGTTACCTGCCCAGCAGGGACAGAGGTGCTGGTGGGGTCTGGGCACATTCTCCCACAGCCACAATGGGAGGTCGGTCTGGGCATTGGTTTCTGTCCTGACTCGTCAACAGGTCCAAGGAGTCAATTCCTGGCCTGTGAAAAACCTGCAGGAAATAGGATTTACAGAGACCAGTGGGCAGGAGGCCCAGCACTGTTCACTTGTGTTCGTCTACCTGCTTGGACATTGTCCAGACGTCCAAGGGCAAAGTCACCATTGTCCAGGGAATGAGAATATGACCCATATTCTTTTTTCCTTTTTCTTTTTTCTTTCTTTCTTTTTTTTTTTTTAGTTTTTTTTAGACAGGGTCTTGCTTTGTAGTTCAGGCTGGTCCTGAACTCAACCTCAAACTCAGCAATCCTCCTCCCTTTGCCTCTCTGAGTGCTGGGATTACAGGTGTGAGCCACCTGTGGTATGTGGCTCTGTGGTATGTGGTACTGACTGCTGCTGGGCGTGAGTCACTACACCTGGCATTGTTGTATGTCCCGGGCCTCTGTGTTTGCTGGCACCAAAACCACTGAACTAAATCCCTAGCCTGACCCACATTCTTTATAGGGTTTACATTTCTATGAGGGTTTTTCTCTGAGGCAGCTGGCTTCAATGTATAGAAAGTCTGTACCCATCACTACACTGACAGTTAAAATAAAAGTTAATATTTTGGACATAACATCTTTTTAGACAGATAATTTAAAAACCTAGCTTGCTTTAGTATTTAATCATTATATGGTGAAGTATTTAATCATTATGTAATCATTATATGGACCTCATTTAAAAGGCTAAATAACTACCCCAAGATCTCATAGCACATGACATTACTTGTACCCTTAACTCATAGAAAAAAATGTCTGTGGTGCTGGAGATGGTACCCAGGTGTCTACATCCTGGGGAAGCACACTATCATTGAGCTGTATCTGCAGTATATAGAAATTCTTCCATTCATTCTCTCTCTTCTTTTCTGTCTTGTGAACTTAAAATACTTTAATATTTCATGGAAGTACTTTTTATAATATGATGCACATTTCTATTTGCATTTACCTGTGATGGTCTCTGGAATTTAGAAAGAATCATAAAGGACAAAACAATACTGGAAGAAGTTTCAATGAATTATGAGTGTCTATGTTACTTCAATTTCTTCCATTTAATAATTGGATAAAAGTTATAATTTAAAATATAAGTTGGATGCAGCATTCTACAAAAGAGACTTAACCATGGCAAACTCTATTAGAGCATTTTTAGAACAAATTCCATATTTAATTTTTTTTATTTTTTGTACCTTTCATGTAGTACATATACCTTTGCATACAGTGGTTATATGCCATCTGGGAAGTGGGAGTGTGTAAGTAGCACATCTTCATGCCTTTCACATTCTCTTCCCCGGCCTGCTCTCCCCACCCTCCATCTCTTGACCCCCTCCCTTTTGCAAAACATCTATGTCCCTATTTCCTATAATCCATCTTTTAGTTCACTCTGTATTTATATTTTGGGCTTTTCAATAAGAGAAATGATGTGATATTCAACCTCATGTGTCTGATTTATTTCATTTAACATTATGGTCTCATGGTGTATCCCTTTTCTTACAAACATCTCGTTTGTCCTTCTTCACGGTAGAGCACTTTATACAGAAAGGCCACATTTCTCTTCCATTCATCTGTTAATGGACATATAGCCTCTTCCAAATTGAGCTATCAATTTATCATATTTATCATATACACACGTGTATCAGCGTTATATGGCATCTTTAACTTTTTCAGGAAGATACCTAGAAGAGGAATCATTGCGTGAAATGCAGTTTCTAGTTTTAGCTTCTTGTGAAGTCTTCATTCTGACTGACATAGTGACTGTGGTGGTTTACATTTCTTACCAACAATGTAGAAGGTTCTTCTCTCCCCTGAAACCTCACTAGCATGTGTCATCACTTGCTCTCTTGGTGATAGTCATCCTTTTTGGAGTGAGGTGGCAACCCAGTATTATTCAAATATGCTTTTATGTAGTGGCCGGGAACACTGATCATTTTTTCATGGATTTATTGATCATTTGTACGTTTTCTCGTGTAAAGTGTCTATTCATTTTGGTTGCCAATTTTTATTGGTTTTTTTAGGGGGGTTAATTTTCTTAGTTCTTTGTATATTTTAAATGTTAGTCCTCAGGAGTAGCTAGCAAAATTTTTTTCTCAGTTCAAAGGTTGTCATTTCACTGTTCTTTCTTTTGCTGGATGGAAGCCTCTATCTGTCTGTCTGTCTGTCTGTCTATTTAGTTGTTGAGATAGGGTCTCACTGTGTAGTTCAGGCTGGTCCTGAATTCACTGTGCAGCCCAGGCTAGCCTCGAACTCAGAGCAATCCTCCTGCCTCTGCCTCCCAAGTGCTGGGATTACAGGCATGAGCCACCATGCCCAGCATTATGATATGTGGGACCACAGATAGAATTCAGGACCTTGAACTTGCCAGGCAGATGCTGGAACCACTGAGCTAAATCCCTGGCCTGCTTAAATTTGATATGGCCTCATTTGTTGATTCTTAGGGCTATTTTTTGTGCAATTGAGGTTTTATTCAAAAATCCTTACCAATGTCTTTGATTTCAAGAGTTTTACCTATTTTTCCTCCATATTATCTGTTATGAAATTTAGTTTTTTGGATTCATTTTGATTTTAATTTAGTATATGGTGAAAGATATAACTCTAGATTCAATGTTCTACATGTGGATAGCCATTTTTATTAACATCTTTTCTTTTAAAAAGCTCTATTTTCAGGCTGGGGATTTATCTCAGTGGATCTAGCACCTGTCTTGCAAGCACAAGGAACCTGGTTTGATCCCTGGCAACCACATACAACAATACTGGGCATGGAGACTCACGCCCACCAGCAATTAGAACCACATACCACAGTGCTGGGCATGGTGGCTCACGCCTGTAATCCCAACACTCACGAGGCACAGGCAGGAGGATTGCTGTGAGTTTGAGGCTAAGTTCAGGGCCAGCCTGAACTACAAAGTGAGACCCAGTATAATTTTTAAAAAACCTCTCTTTTCCCCAGTGTGACTTTTGGGGCCTTTTGTCAAAGATCAAATCGTTGAATGTGCTTGGGGTTCTTTCTCCGTTCTCCAGTGTTCCATTGATCTTTATGTATGATTCTGTACCAGACCCATGCTGCTTTTACCACTATAGCTTTACAATATAACTTTGTCTTAAATCTCAGAGGAGAGTTTGGCCTTAGACTTTTCAGCAATACTGAAATTGTTAGGAATTTGGCAACTCGTGGAGATGGGCTAAATGTCTTTTGCATAAAGGGATGTATATGAGTCTTTGGGGGAGCCAGAGGTGGGATGTCATGGCTTATGTTTCTGTTCCCCCCCACCAAAGTTTCATGTGTAACAGGTGGAACTTTTCAGAGCTCCCTGGATCTAGAGTGTATGATGCTGGAATTAAGGCTGTGTGATTAATAGATTAGTCCACTGATTGGTTTGGCATAGTTCTGGGTGTGAGTGCTACCTTCCCTAAGAGCCAAGTACCCAAGACAGAATATACAGGGACAGAAAGAAGCTGGTGTTGTCACTCATCACCTGTTGCTTGCTACCATGCTGTCATGAACTTTCTCCTCTGTGATCCCCCTCTGCCATGCCATCCTGTCTTGGATCCAGCCAACAATGAACTGAAACCTCTACATGCTGTACAGCAATTAAACCTTTCCTCTGTTAACTTTGGGTGTCGGGTATTTTTTCATAGCAATAACAAAAAAAAAAGCAAAGAAGATAGATATGTAGTTTGTCAAAGCTTTCTGCAAAAGACCTCTGAGTCTATTGAAATGATCATATTATTTTTTGTCCTTGGTTCTGTTTATGTGATATATCACATTTATAGATCTATGTTGAACCACCCTTGGATCCCTGCACCGAAGCTTACTTGGTTATGATGTAGGATCTATTTGATAATTCATTGTACTCTGTTTGCCAGTACCTTGCTGGGGAATTTTCCATCTACATTTATTGGGAGCCATTCTGCTTGACCTGGTGTATTTGGGACAATAGCAGCTTCCTTGCTGAGCCCTGTGCATTTGATATAACAGCTCTTTGTTTAGGTCAAAGCCTGTCAGATGTGCGCCAGCTGGTGCACGGGGGCTTGATCGAAGCCTCTGGGCGGAGAGTCTTTAGCTGGATCCCTGAGCAGCATGCAAAGCCTGGCTCTGAGGGGGAGTTGAGGGTCTTCCGCTGGTTCCCTGGATTCCCTGGGCCTGACGCAAGCACAGAGTTGGCTCCTGAGATAGGAAGCTGTTAAGATATTCTGAGCATTCAGTTTCTGACCTTTCAGTTCCATGAGATTAGGGTTCCACAGAAAGCCTGTGTCCTTGATACATTTCTAGCTAGCCCAGCTGTCCTTGAGAAAATACCCTATTTTCCACAACATAAGACAATGCAGCTTGTTCACTCTGAATCCGCCCGCACATGTCTCCCTGAGGCTGTATAAAACAAAAGTGCTGGACAGATTCTGGGTCACGGTTTCTCCATGAGAGGACCTTATCCCACCTGTCCCAAGCTCTCTCTTTACACACGCGTCAGTGTGTTCTTCTAGTCTTCCTTCACCTCGCTTGGGGTTTCAGGTGGAGCTGCATGGTCCATAGCCCACATTCATTAAAGACTGGTCTATAATTTCCCTTTTTGATTGGATTTGTGTCTGGTTTTGGAATCAAGGTAATGGTAGTTTCCATGAGTGACCTTGAGGAATGCTTCTTCCCTTTAAATCGCACTAAAAAGCTCAAGAAATACTGGCGTTCGAGCTCCCCTGAAGTGTTTGCAGAATTCAGCAGTGAACCCATTTGACCTGGACTTTTCACAGTTGGTAGTCTTTTTTAAAACACTGCTGCTGTTTCAATGCCTGTTATTGGATTATTTATCACTTTTAAATCTTCTTGATTCAGCTCTGGTAACTCATATGCAGCTAGGAATCTAGCCATTCCTTCTTTTTTTTGAGACAGAGTCTAGCTTTGAAGTTCAAGCTAGCACTGAGCTCTCTGTGTAGCCCAGGCAAGCCTGAAACTCACAGCAATCCTCCTGCCTCTGCCTCCCGAGTGCTAGGATTACAGGCATGAGCCACCACACCCAGCACTGTGGTATGTGGTACTGATTGCCACTGGTTGTGAGTTACCACCCCCAACATTGTTGCTTGTGGTTACCGAGATCGAACCAGGGACCTGGCATTTGAAAGGCAGGCACTGGAACCACTGAGCTAAATCCCCAGCCCCTCCATGGATTAATTTTTGCCCTACAGGAGATTTCTGTATGAGTCATGCTGCCCTTAGCTGCACTATTGTCTTGCCATCTAAGACATCACAGCTCCATGACATCACAGATCACGGAGACTTGTACTGTAACCAGTGTTGTGGGGAGCTGTTCCTTTCCCACACACCAACTGCTGGCTCTTCAGGCATCCACTGCGGGCTAACAGGCAGACTCAGACTTTTAATAAGAGAAGCCAGTTTATGAATTTGTGCCTCACTCAAGGTGGTCTCCATCATTTACCTAACCACAGAGGTGAAAGATCTCTACAATGAAAACTGTGGAACTCTGCCAAAGAAAATCAGAGAGGATATCAGAAAAGAAAAAGATATCACCTGTTTTTGGGTAGGCAAAACTAATACTGTCCAAATGGCTACACTTCCAAAACTTCTATTCAGATACAATACAATCCCCTCAAAACCCCAACAGCAGGCTCCCAGAACACAGAAGCCACCCTGGGTCACAAGGGCAAAGCAGAGGCATCAGTCCTGGACTTGAAGTTATTTTACACAGCCACAGTGACAAAAATAGTGTGGTGCTGTCACCAAACAGACATGTGGGTCAGTGGGATGGAACAGAGGATCAGAAACAACCCAGACATGTTTGACCACCCGATCTTTAACAAAGAGACCAAAAATACACTGGAGCAAAGACAGCCTCTTCAGCAAAGGGTGCTTGGAAAATTGATAATGCACATTCAGGAGGATACATTTTTATAGGAAGAGAATTCAAAAGATCAAAAAGTTTGCACATTTTGCATTATCTCTCTTCTCCTGTAGTACTACTGAGAGTATATTTCTTTCTTTCTTTTTTTTTTTTTTTTCTTCTTCTTCAGACAGGGTCTCGCTTTGTAGTTCAAGCTGGCCCTGAGCTCAGCCTCCAACTCACATCACAGCAATCCTCCTGCCTCTGCCTCCCAAGTGCTGGGATTACAGGCGTGAGTCACCATGCCCAACACTGTGGTATGTGGTACTGGATTCCTACTGGGCATGAGTCTCCATGCCCAGTGTTATATGTGATTACTGGGGATCGAACCCCGGCACTGTGGTATGTATGTGGTACTGATTGCTGCTGGGTGTGAATCCCACACCCAGTACTGTATGTGGTTACTGGAGCATTGAACCCAGGCCCTTGCAAGACAGGCACCGGAACCACTGAGTTAAATCCCTAGCCCTGAGAGTATTTTTATCTCTTGAGTAATATCAGCTCTGGAGTATTTTCCCCCATTCATTGTGGTCTTTATGGTCTAGATGACACTTTCCTAATCAGTGTTAAGCTGCAAAATCACTCTGCATGCTGGAAGACTCTGCATAATGCTCTCTCTCTCTCTTTCTCACTGGGGATTGAACTCGGACCCTTGTGCTTCCAATGTAGGTGCAGTACCACTTGAGCTAAATCTCCAGCCCTAGACTCTGCATTCTACACTCACCTTATGTCAGATGTCCTTTCCCGCCTGTAAACTTGCCTTCCCCCAATCTTTCTTTGTGGGATGTCACCTTCTCCAGGTGACACACGACCTTCCGTAGAATCCTGAACCATCATAGGCAAAGAACCTGAGCTAGTCTTGGGAGTGCCAGGCACAGACAGGTGCCCTGCTCTCTCCAGCTTCCTCTCTTCTTCCCCCACTCGGCCAAAATGTCACATGGGGCAGAGTATTCTTGATCACACCCTAGACCACATCTGACACACCATACTTCAGGGCTGTATGTGGCTTAACAACCCATCACTTACAGCTTCAAATGCAGCTCTCAGGCCCTGGAAATAACAGAAATAATGCCAAGGGTACTGCAGTGTGATTTGCCAGATTTTCTCTGCTTCTCCACTCCTGCCGCTGACCCAGAGATGCTGTCTGGCTCTGCACTGAGAAGGGGGTTCATGCACTGTCCATCTACCCGGCCGTGTCGGGCCTGTCGATCTGTTCAGGCCAGAGGCTCAGTGTGGAAGCAGGTTAGGCTTCCCCTTGGGGAGTCTGGAAAGATCAAGGCCACCACACGGAATGTTCTAGGTGTCTGGAGAGGGCCCAGGTACTGCATCAGGAGGTGGGACGGTGTCGTGTGCTGAGACAGACCAGCAAGCCAGCTCTGTGCTCCTTCCCTTTCTACGAAGCCTCTACCACCAGCACCAGCCTGTCCTCGTGACCTTGTGGGAAGATAGTCACTCCCAATATCTCCTTCCAAGCACCACTGACACGTTAATTTCAAGACTAACTTTCTCACATCCCTTCTGTGGAGGTGAGACCCATCATCACAATAGACAGCACGAGTCTTGTCATTCCCCGCTCTGGCCAGCAGAAAGCGACTCACGACGCAGGGCACTGTCGTCGATTATCCGGTCGACCCTGTCCCCAGCATTGTGGGCGCTGGTAATAGCTTCATCTTTCAGGGACCCAGTTACCACAGCTCCTCACAAAGCTCCTCATTCTGTCAGAGCCCAGTAAGGCCAGGTTCATGAAGCTCTGATGCAGAGTGTCACGACCATTGTGACATTTGGGCTGCGTGACTTGCTTGGAGGAGCTCATTCTGTGCACTACTCTACCCAACGCATACAAGTTAATGATACCTTTGGACATTGCACCATGTGTCATAGGTGACAAAAGTCACCCAAAACAAAGGATAACCTAATTCTGATATATTGTGGGAGGGGAATAAATGCTATTCTCGGCTCCTTCAGCTCTGGAAGGATTTGAAACTCTCTTCTGTTGGATTAGGCAGTGCCTCCCAGTATCTGTGCAGACTGGAAAGTGGGAAGATGGCAGCTCACGGGACACAGCCGGTCGCTGGTAGAGTGAGGCGGACATGGCAGACACTAATCTGCCCTAACAGGGAGACGGTGAAGCACAGCGATCTCAGTGAAGAAGCGGCCCCTTCCCCCGCTAGAGCCCTGCTGGGTCTCTGGGGTGGCTGTGCCCTCCTCGAGCCCAGCTCCCCCTTGGGTCCAGGCCATGATCCGGTGTCCCCAGGCTGAGTGGTCAGAAGCGGGAGGTGAGGATAAAGTGGGAGGAACCGCCTGTCTTTAAGCACAGAGTAGAATGTGCACCTCATGTCTGCGTCTACCCCACCGGCCAGACGGGAGCCCTGTGGGCACAGCTAACACAGAGCGGGTGAAGTGGTGACACTGGTGGCTGGGAGACTCCATGCCAAGCTCACTGTGAGAAGGAAGAACGCAAAGGAGGGGCAGTTAGCAGTGTGACCACACAGAGACTAGGTGGGACTCCAAGATTTCCCTGGGCCGCGATTCTCTCTCCTGTCCGTCCTTACCAGTCAGTCAACAAACACAGGGTGGAGCCCATCATAGCAGCTTCCCTGCGGTGTGCAGAGCTGGCCTCCACTGGACTCACCGGGTACCTGGGACGTACAACTTCTGCTCACTGCTCTGTTTATTCCCTGTCAGGCCCAGTGACTGAAGTTATCCTATTAATTCCATTTGGCAGGTGAGGAAATTGAGGTTTGGAGGGTTAAATCCCTGGCACCTGGTCACAGCGCTAGGAAGTGGCCTGAGTGACTCTCAGGGCAGACATTAGAGCAGGATCTGAGCTCGTGCTTATGGGAACACTGGGCAGGAAATCACCCCAAGTGGTGGGTCGGCAACAGACCACAGAGAATGTAGACATGGGCTTTTATTGTCAGGAGGACACACGACAGCACACGAGCAGATGGGTGTCTGCGAGGCGCTGCCGCCCAGCTCCTACTGTCCCCTGCTGGGCGGTGCTCCTGCCTCCCAGGGGGATTCGGCGAGGGAGTGTGGTGAGGCCCCTGGACATCCACCTGGAATGAGGTATTCAGGGGAAGCACGTGTGCAACCATGGCGGCCACGAGAGATGCCAGTCACTGGACAGGTGATTGGACCCATGCTAGCCTTGACCCACAAGCCTGACTCTGTCCACTTTACTCTGTGTGATCTAAGGGAGAGGCATGGTGCCCACTTTCTCTGGCAACTGCTGACCCATCACCTTTATTCGCCCCTTCTGAGGAAAGAAATGGACAGTTGGAGAGGACCAAGTAGAGCTCCACTCTCACTGGGCCCAGGGCCAGGCTGCAGTCCCTGATCGGGACCAGGAGTCAGCCTAAGACTGTACTCGATGTGAGACCAAAGGTTCTGTTAATAACTGGCGTTAAACTCAGTCTATCACTTGGATCTGCACTCCCAGTCCAGGGCTAGAATCAGAGCTCAGACTCAGGAGAGTTCAGAGTGTAACCAGAATCAGGACTCAGCTACGGCCAACACACAGGCTCAGGCCGCTGCTGGAGAAGGAGGGGAAGCCCAGCTTGCTCTTCCCTCCCCACAGGCCCTTGCACTGGCCACAGAGCTGGCCCTCACCGACAGGTGACATCACAGGGTCTGTGTCCATCCTCTTCAGAGGGAGGCTTGCAGGTGAAATGCATGCTGGAGACTAGCTGAAGGAACAGAGTTAGGAGCAGGCTTCAGTCTCTACCACTGGAAAGTTGAAGAAAGATCATATCCCAGAACCGTCACCCTCCAGGGGTCAGTCTGGCCGCCATCGGTGCTCAGACAAGTCGCATCACCTCTCCAAGCCTCAGTGAGTTCAGCTGGAAAATGAGTGTGAGGCCGGTACCCACTGCACAAGTCAGACTGAGGGCCCAGAGTCTGGAGTGATGGCCTTTCCTAGAAGAGTCACTCCAGGGTCTTGGCATCTTCATGGCTCCATTTCATCTGCCCCAGCACTCAGGCAGCCCCACCATGCCTGAGTACCTGAGGACTACAGAGTCGCCAAGGATGAGAGGAGAACCCACAGCCCCCCTTTGATAAGGAAAGTAGGTCCCTCTGCTGCTCTCGGTCTCCTGAGCAGACCTGGTAGGCCAGCCCAGCGCTGCAGCTTGCCCTTTGTCCTCCCTGGACTTACCATACATATCCTGATAAGAGCTCACTTGCATGCCCTTCAGTGAGCACTGGACCCACTGGTATATCTGAGAGCCAGAGAGAGATGAGAAAGAGGAGGGTGGGACATTAAGGACAGATGGCTCTCAGTTGGGGACACCGCACTAACCAACGATGGGCTCAGTTCTAGGGTCTGAGTCCTTCAACCCTTAGGGATCCAGCACACAGGAACGCCAGCGTCTGAGATCTGAGTCCTGGGGTGCTATCGCCTCAGTCCCAGAGCAGCACAATTCTACAAGATCAAGAATCTAGAATGCTCACGTGCCCAGAGTTCTGAAATCCTCAAATTTGAGAACTCTGACATTTTAAAGATGCCATGACTGGGATGAGGGCTCAGTTTGTTGCTAGAGATAAAGATGAAACCCAGTCTTGCTTTGCCTCCTCTCCACAGGCCCCACACTGCAGTTCAGAGCAGTGTGGTTTACATCACACACAGCGACAGTGAATGTACACGGCAAAGGGCTTCGGTGGCTGCTGCTGTCAACCCCCACCCCCACCCCATACTCCAGCCTGAGTTATGGATGAGAGGTCTTCCTTTGATCTCCCAAAGAGATACTGGTACCTCCGAAGGAAAAGGCCAGACCATATGGACAGCGCTGCAGATACCACCCAGCCACCCCCAGGCCTGGCTCTGTTCTCCAGGGAAGGGGAGACTCACTTGCTTCCGTAACATAGAAACGATATTCTTCAGAAAACAACCTGTTGATTTCATGGCTGTGTTGATCGTGTTGTTAGTGCTGGAAGACACAGAGAAGGAATGGCGGCCGGCAAGTGGTCAGGGCAGCACTTGGGTGACAGGCGCCTGAGATCAGACTGACTTTTCTCACTTCACACGGAGGTGCATCCTGATGGACCACCACTGAGCTTAGTGGCTCGGCTAGTGCCCCGAATCCCCTCCAACCCGGGCCTCCCTCGTTCATTCGTTCTTCAAGCCACATTTTCAGGGCACCAACTGCCTACTGGGGCCCCAGCTGGGCTCTCAGAAAAAACAGGGTGAGCAAAAGACAAGTAGCCTCAAATCTGGCCCCTCAGACCATCTGCCAAGGCTGCCCCCCACCACGTGCTCCACGTAATCATCACCTCCCAGCGTGGCTCTGACAGTTTGTTTTAATATCCAGGGCCCTGGCTGCGTAGGACTGGGCTCTGTCTGCAAGGGTCATCTGTGGATGGGCTGACTGTTCCCTGGCTGCCGGTCCCTCAGCACCGGATGCACAGGGGCGGGGCCTCCTCTGTCCTCACCAGTCAGGCCTCAGAGTGGGCTCTTATGAGTGGGAACAGCAGGGACCTCACTAAGCTCAAATAAGGAGGCACGCTGGAGGAGGAGGAGGAAAAGAAAAGCATAAGAGCCCCAATGGTCTGTGAAAAGGCCCTGTGGTAGGAAGGAAAAGTGAAGGTGGGTTTAGATCAAGACAGTCTGCATGGCCAGGGGATTGTTTTAAAGTACAAAGAAGAGCCCAGGAGGATTTGAGCAGCAGCTGTGTGTCATTTGACAGAGGCAGACACGGCATGGCAAGTGTAATTCCACGGGGCTACTTGGCAAGGCAGTGTCAGCAGGTGTGCGGCTCTGAATTTGCATCCAGCCTCCACACTAACATGCAGCCATGGGGCTTTCTTGATTTGGGGGATCTTGAAGCAACCTGGGACCCTTGATAGGGGAGTATGGACCATTCTCTGGTCATGGTCATTAGGGGTGAAAACCAAGGAGCTGGCCTTCCTCCTGGTCAGAGACAACGAGCACCAGCCCTTCACTTTCAGACGAGTTTCCTTTCCCAGTGACTGACTGTGGATACCTTTTCTCTATTCAGGGCCGGGGATTTAGCTCAGTGGTTCTGGCATCTGTCTTGCAAGCGCAAGGGCCAGGGTTCAATCCCCAGTAACCACATATAACACTGGGCATGGAGATTCATGCCCAGTAGCAATCCAGTACCACATACCACAGTGCTGGGCGTGGTGGCTCACGTCTGTAATCCCAGCACTCGGTAGGCAGAGGCAGGAGGATTGCTGTGATGTGAGCCTGAACTACAAATCGAGACCCTGTCTCAAAAAAAAAAAAAAAAAAAGGACCTTTTTTCTATTCAACTTCTTTTTTTTTTTTTTGAGATAAGGTCTTGCCATGTCATTCAGGCTAGCTCTGAGCTCGCTATGTCGCCCGGGCCAGCCTTGAACTCTCAGTGCTGTCCTCCTGCCTCTGCCTCCTGAGTGCCGCGATTACAGGTGTGATCCGCCACATCTGACACTGTGACACGTAGTACAAGGAATTGAACTTGAGGGCCGGGGATTTAGCTCAGTGGTTCCAGCGCCTGTCTTGCAAGCGTAAGGACCCGGGTTCGATCCCCGGTAACCACACAACAATACTGGGCGTGGAGACTCAGCCCAGCAGCAACCAGTACCACATACCACAGTGCCGGGCGTGGTAGCTCACGCCTGTAATCCCAGCATTCGGGAGGCAGAGGCAGGAGGATTGCTGTGATGTGAGATGGAGGCTGAGCTCAGGGCCAGCCTAAACTACAAAAGCAAGACACCTATCTCGAAAAACCTAAAAAAAAAGGAATCGAATTTGAGACCTTGCGGTTGCCAGGCAGACACAAGAACAAATCCCCAGCCTGCTATTCAGCTTCTTTTCTGTGCCCAACCTTCTTTTTAGGTTGTATAACCTAAGGTGTATATTTAACAGATTAACTGGAACCAGGAAAGGATAAAAGGTAAATTCATCTCAAGAATTTTCCAATGGGTGAATAATGACTTAGGGAAATCTGAAATCAGAGGCGTGGTTGGCATTGATCTCCCATATGCATGGAAAATGGTAAATACAAACTTAATATTAACATTACTAACTTGATGTAATGACAGAGGGATCAGCTCTCTCGGAGGACATAATAATCCTCAACATCAGTGTAGCAAACCACAAGGTTTAAATAGATGCAGGAAACATTGATAGAGCGGAAAGGCAAAGCAGGAAAATTCACAAGTCTGGCTAGAAAAGTAGACATCCTGCCTCGGAGAGGAGACAGCCAGCTGACGAGGTCAGTGTGGGTTCTCAGACTGCTGAGAGCCTCATGTGCTCCAGCCTGTGCCAAATATTTATATTTTTCTGCCCCTTGTTTCAGAAGCTTATGGGTAGGATAATTATTATCCCCAGAGAGCCTTGCTCAGCAGAGATAGATGAGCCTCACCTGTCTAGTGAGAATTTGATGCTGGCTGGGTCAACAGTGAATTCTCCCACAACCACAGCGGAGAGGTTGGTCTGAGGTACTGGTACAAGCTTGATTCCCGTCAGGAATTCCAAGGAGATCTCCAGGTTGACCCTTTTGCATGTGAGGGGCCTATAGGAAATAAGATTCATAGCGACCAAAAAGCAGGAGTATCATACACAGCTCACTCCTGTTTTGCACTGTCGTGGACATTTGCCATTGATGATGTCAGCACTGCTGGGAGGTGACATCGTGGTCCACCTTGGGCATGGCATTCACACGTTTCTACCAGGGTTTCCTCTCTAAGCCTCTTGGATTCAAAATTCATAGGAAGTTTTTATTCAACATTACACTGATAATGACAATGACTAAAATAGCACCTAATATTTCCAGTACAAATTATTTCTAGGCATTTCAAAGTACACCTATCCAGTATTTTACCTGATTTAATCTATTTTATCATTACAGCAATGCTATAGAAAGGAACTGTGCTGTACTTTTCTTTTCTTTTTTTTTTTAGGTTTTTTGAGACAGGGTCTTGCTTTGTGGTTCAGGCTGGCCCTGAGCTCAGCCTCAAACTCACATCACAATCCTCCTGCCTCTGCCTCCCGAGTGCTGGGATTACAGGCGTGAGCCACCACGCCCGGCACTGTGGTATGTGGTACTGGTTGCTGCTGGGCATGAGTCTCCACGCCCAGTATTGTATGTGGTTACCGAGGAATCGAACCCTGGCCCTTGCGCTTGCAAGACAGGCGCCGGAACCACTGAGCTAACTCCCCGGCCCACTGTACTTTTGAAATTTGCTGTACTTTTGAAATTTGGAGAAATGGGTACAGAGAGGTCAACTAATTAACCCAAGATTCCATATTAGTGTATTTACTTTCTAGAATTTCATTTTTTCTTTTGTGTGGTTCTGGGATGGAACCAGATACAGACACATGATAGGCCAGCTCTGTACCACTGAGCTTCAACCACAACCTGGAGAAATTATTTTACAAGTGCTCTTTCCTGCCACTTTCCTGCCTGTGTCTTCTGCATTTAGAATATTTTTATATTATGCACATTATTACATGAATCTGTAATGATCTGTAATATATGTAGAGAGAATCCTGAAAGAGGAAATAAAACCAAAAGAAATTTTGCTGAAGAATTATAAGTATTCATGTCGCCTTAATTTTATGTTTAGATAACTTAATAATTAGACAAATATTATAATTTCAAAAATGTGTTATATGCACCATGCTTTTAGAAGAGACTAGGCTATGACCAAAGATAACTAGAATATTTTAATGACTGTGATCATAAATCTGGAAAGTTTCCCTCGTTTACAAATTGGAAACTGGAGACCCAAAGCTGCACAGGGTCCTAGGAAGGCGTGGATCCCCAGGCTGCAGTTCAGCAGCCATGCCACACCGCGTCTCCCACATCTGCCTCCGCATACTCACAGGGCCGCAGAGACATTAGCCGTGACCAGAAACCTCAGGTTGACATCTCCACCATCCGCTGCCCGTTCAACCCAGACTTCCCTGATGACCGTCTTGCTGATTTTCATTCTGTTCAAAACCCACCATGGTCCCTCGTTATTCCCGGACAGCCATCTGTAGAGCCCCTCTCTGTTCTGGTGTTGCGCTGCACATCTGGGTCTCATCAGCCTTGTCCTTGGAAATCTCTCCCTGGCCCTGACCCTCTTGAGAAGGGAGATGCTCTGCATTTCACGGGACAGCAGATTGAGGCTCTGACAGATATAATAGTCTTCATGGGGAACCAGGAACGCCACAGCCCAACTTCAACCCAGATCTGACTCCAAAACTCTATGAGTCAAGTCACTGTCTGGGACTAAGTGGAATACATTTCCTTTCCCTGGATGGGGATTAGCCCCTTCACCCCTCTTGTATCTGAGAAAGACATGTTTGCTCTTTGGAAAGGAGCTTTAGACACCAGCACACATGTGGAGGCGAGGATGTATAGAACATTTTCTTTAATCCTAAAATAAGAAAATATGGGAACCTAAAGCCACAGATGCCTGTACTACCTGTGGCCCTTCCTCTGATTTTTCTCGCTTGATGGGCTTGGCCTCAGAGCACCTCAGGATTGCAGAAGAGAACAAAGATGTCTTATCTATGTTTTATCTTGCCCTCCCCTTCTAACTGACCTCCTCTTTTTTTCTAAGCATCCCCCCTTTTTTGGAACAAAGATGACCAGGAAGGATGGACACACCCAAAAGCATTCTCCAGATTTAGCAAGAAGCGACGCCCAGCAAGGCCCACCGTGTTCTCAGTTCTTGAGGTCTTCTTAGCACTGAAATTCTGATGCACCCTGACGTTGAGATTCGGTTGCAAACGTAAACCTGCCAATACAATCCCCATTTAGTGTCCTGCGCCACTTAGGAAGCACTCACCATGCTGTAGGTACCAGAGAAGACAATTTTCCCATATTATTTCATTTTATTCCTGAAATGATTTCCCTTTATGTTGCAAGAAAAGAAATAAAGGTTAAGAAAGTTAAGAAATGTGTCTAATCACGGAGCTAGGGAATCCTCGATACTTTCATGCTGCCTCTATATCAATACATACTGATCCTTTACCAGAAAAGCAATTGACTGGCTAGGAAACTGATCTCCATTATATGTAGCCGTAACTGGGCAGACTAAAAGATATGCTTATGTGAGTTTGAAAAAACAGGTGAAACAAAATAGGAAAATAAGCTAAAATGGAAAAATCCATAATCAAGAAAAGACATACGGCTCTGTTATGGCTTACATCTAGATGTCCTCTCAAAACATCTCACAGCCATTGGCGGGGCTTTTCTGAGGTGATTGAATCTAGGTTGTATAAATATGGATTAAAGGTGTGTGATAACCAAATTATCCCACTGATTTGTTTAGCATAGTTCTGGTTGTGGATAATGGGAAGGCCTGCCCTGGTTGTTGGAGGCTCTAACCCACAGGCTTGTACCCTAAAACGCTGGAAGACTTGCCACTGGCTGCCTCAGCCTGCCACTCCCATGGATTGTTCCTCTTCTGCCAGGCCCTTCCTCCAGGCCCCTCCGCCATGCCCTCCGCCAGGGCCCTCACCATGGCCCCCGCCATACCCTCCGCCCGACCACTCCACCAGGGCCTCCATCATGCCCTCTGCCAGGCCCCTCCGCCACGCCCCTCCGCCACGCCCCTCCGCCAGGGCCCTCCGCCACGCCCCTCCGCCATGCTCTCCACCAGGCCCCTCCACATGCCTTCCGCCATGCCTTCCACCATGCCCTCCGCCGGGCCCTCCGCCAGGGCCCTCCGCCAGGGCCCCGCATGCCCTCCACCAGGCCCCTCCACCATGCCTTCCGCCAGGCCCCTCCGCCATGCCCTCTCCACCTGGCCCCACACCATGCCCTCCGCCATGCCTTCCACCTGGCCTCTCTCCGCACCATCCTGCTCTGGAGCCAGCTGACCATGGACTGAAACCTCCACAACTTGTAAGCTAAATAAACTTGTCCTCATTTAACTTGTGGTGCTGAGTATTTTGTCTCAGCAACAAGAAAAATAAGACAGGCTCCAACCGATGAAAGTTGCAAATAAGAGTCCCAGAGAAGAATAATTCTTACAGTAGGAGGGAAACAAAGTGTCCTAATGAGAGGTGTACATGCGACAGAGGGGTGAGATAAAATAAATGGCATGCAGGTATTGAATGGGAAATATGAGAGGAATTGAAGATATGTGTAGGAAATAATACCAGTGAGAAAAATCAATTAGCAAGAAACAAAAAACCCCATAAAATAGAGACAAAATCATAGTGCAGCCTGGCTCCCGAGTGGTCCGTATCTGCTTGATCAGTGGAACAAAGATGGTGATATAACTACCCGTGGCTATCTGGCTCACTAGGTAACCTGGGTGCCGACACTTTTTCTCTTGGCTTCAGTTTTTCCAGC
The DNA here is from genome assembly GCA_004026965.1 of Petromus typicus. Classification (NCBI taxonomy): domain Eukaryota; kingdom Metazoa; phylum Chordata; class Mammalia; order Rodentia; family Petromuridae; genus Petromus; species Petromus typicus. The sequence continues at coordinate 56,445 of PVIR01008321.1, forward strand.
TGTGAAAGAGGCTCGGTATCCTTCCCACATCTGTGCAAGCTGGATATGGCTTAAGAGTTTCAAAGGCACTCATTATGAACATGGTCCCCCTCCCATAAAAACAGATTGTCAGTGTTACTGTTTGCAAGTAAAGAGGAGAAAGCCTCATTCTTTTAATAAGACGCCCAGCAGCAATCAGTACCACATAGCACCGTGCTGGGCATGGTGGCTCACACCTGTAATCCCAGCACTCGGGAGGCAGAGGCAGGAGAATTGCTGTGATGTGAGTTTGAGGCTGAGCTCAGGGCCAGCCTGAACCACAAAAGCAAGACCCTGTCTCAAAAAAACAAAAAAAAAAAAAAAGAAAAGGATGTAAAAATATGGAGAAAATACTGAAGTTAAAATACATTAATGGATGTAAATAGGCATAGTTTAAGCAAGAGAATTTTCAAGATGAGACACAGAGTGAAAGAAGTTACAGTTCTTAGACTGCAAAAGCCCTGGAAGTTGTCAAAGTAAGTCCTGGCAAAGGAGTGGGCCAAAAGATGCTCTGCTAGGCCACAGGAGGAAGTGTTTCCAAGGGTGCTTCTCAGATTCCCGTAAAGGGAAATGTGCATTATTTTCCAACTTTAAAGAGCTCACTTTTAGAAATGTACCGTACATATATACTGCCAAAGTTTATCAAGACCCAATATATTAAAAGATGTTTATTGTTTGTTTCAAAATAAATAAGAACACGAGTCAGGAATTGAGGATCTCCCTTTCTTAATAACCCAGCCACAAGAGCAGCCCTGGGGTGGCCCCTGGGGGGAAGGTGCAGTGACCAGGAGGTAACTTCCAGGTCTCACTGATCATCATCCC